>PVJH01003987.1:0-132636 GCA_004026705.1 Nesogale talazaci
GGTCCCTCTTTCCCTGTGGAGATATAAACAATATGCTCCCCTTTGATGGTTTAATGCCCCCTTCCCTTTCTACACATCGCCATCTGCCTCCCCTCCCCCCTTGATGGCTACCATATGTAGCCTTAGATTTGATCTGGCCCCTGCCATATTACCTGGGCCTTCTCCCAGGTTTTTCTCTATAGAGTAGTTTTTCCCAATGCCGCATTCCAATTTTAAAATTATTAATATGCTTACCTCAGTGGTCGAATGGCAATTTTCAACAGAGAACCCTTGCACTTAGAATTGTGACATATGAGAAAAGTTAGCAATTGATATATATTCACATTTTCAGCAGCAGCACGACAGCTACAAATTTATTGACACAATTTGTTGGAAAACTGCACATGCCATTTAATTTCTCTTTAAAAGAAATGAGCTAGAAGTTGTAAAAGAGCGTTAGGTAAAGAAAAGGTTAACTACATTGTGCTCAAAGTGGGCAAAAGCAGATCACAAAAATGGGCAACACTATTTTTTTCAAGTTTCTTGCCTTTTTTTTTTTTTGACTGGAAAATTTTCCAGCCTCCTTAGTAGAATATATAGCTTTACTGCTTGAGAATAAAGGCCTACATAAATATGCCTGTGTAAGAAGGTTTCTGGAAAAGTCTTTTGTGTGAACCAATGCAAATTTCATAATTCCTCATCTGTTCCGTGGGGAAATTCCTCACTGGGGAAGCCCAAGTCTCATTTCCTCTTCATTCCTTGCCTCCACCTTCATCTTTTAGATGATTTCATTGATGAGTTGACTTTTTCACGTTATTTTGAGGCTACGTGTACATCTCTAAGGCTTTTAACATAAAAAATGTGCTTGTGCCTTTAGATTTCTGGCAAGAAAGTACATAGTTTTCACGGAGTCTGTAGATTGTAGAGTCTAAAAAACACCACTGATTGTGTCTGAACTTAATTTGTTTTCCTGTTAAATTTGCTTTCTCTTAGTAAAATTAGATTCATATTTTATATAGGTGGAGAACTTAAGTATGGATTACAAAATAAAAATAATTTAGCTGTTAAGCAAGCAAAATGGGTGAAGTAATTGAATTAGTTATGAGACAGTAAGGTATGGTGGAACTTGGAATCATTTTGGTAAAGTGGTTTATTTTAAAGACATCTCAACTCAGCAAAAAATTCATATTGAACTCAGTGTGATATACTAGGTTGTCTAGAGAAATAAATCCAAAGTCATTCATATATGTATAAGAAAAAATGTATCTAGAAGTCTACTAAGAAGGAATTCCAGTCCAATCTAACTCAAGTTCATAGTTTTCGTGCTAGTGAAACCCTCTTCAGATTCATGTGGCTGCAGGTCCACGACCCAGAAAGGTGAAGCAGAGAGTAGGGTGCTCATAGGCCAATGGGTGCAGCATCACCTCAATGGTAGATTTGTGAGCACCTGGCAGGATGCCGCCAGTTCTCAGGTCAAGGGAAGACACTTACTCTCAACAATCAGGGAATGTGAAAGGGCAAAGAGGGAGACGTTCTCCCTGTCACAGTAATAAAAAGTACGTAGCTCCAAGTTTGCATCATCAGCTTATTCCCTAATTGGCAGGGGAGACTCCACCATTACACTTTCACACAGGTTCAAGTTGGCACACACTCTAACTGCCACACCTAGTAAATGCCACTCATTCCTGGCTGAATGTGCCACATAGGCACCAAGTTACTATTTAGGATGAGTTCTGCTGTGGAGAAAAACAAATATGATTGCAATTTTCTTTCTCATTATTTTTCATTTATCTGTTAGAAATGTGGTGCAATGGAAGCAGATAGACACTGATTTGCTAGTGGTAAATTCAAATCCAACTATATTTTCTCACAAAGATTAGGTATCTTCAAGATTCTGTGAAATCTAGAACAAAGTACAAGATTCCTAACCTGGTCTATCTCCTAAGGAGCATGATCAGGTTGATTTATATTTCTCTAACCTTCTCTGGTTGAATCTTATCTTCCCTCACTAAAATTAAGACCTTTTTTTTCCTTTCTGAGTGCACCTAGGCTTTTTGTATGAACTCTTCATACACTTTCTCCACTGGGAGAGATTGCATGCACACTTTCCTTGCAGACTGCTTTCATACTTCAGGCTTCAACGCCAAGGTTAGTTCTCTGAGATTTTCTGACTCTACCATCTAGGTCAGTTGATAGTATACTCTTTCTTTCTTCTTGAAGCCCTTCTAAATTCCAAATACCTCCATACTCACTCCACTATATCTGACATTGTTACATAGTTCTTCATAAGATATTCAGTCGCTAATCCCTCCAAAGTGGTCTATTTCTTCTTTGCAGTTTGTTCTTAGGATGGAAGCTAACAGTGACCCTTATGATAGAGTAGAACTGCCTCTGCTGGTTTCTCAGTGTATGAACTTATAGGAGTAGGAAGCCTAATCTTTCTCTTATGGGTCAGGTGATGTTTTTTAATTGCTCATTTTGTGGTTAGCAGCACATGGGTGATTTACTACACCACTAGGGAACCAACTTATATGTTAAGATAGTGTTTCTCAGAGTTATTGTTTTCCTTGCCAGACTATTCTCTCAATGAGAGCATATATTATGAAATAATTTTTACATGTGCTTTCACAGAGCCTCACACATAGTTGGTATATAATAAACATTTTGTGAATGAGTAAGTGAGTGAGATCAATGAGTAAATGAGTGAGTGAAAAACTGAGTGAGATCAATAAACAGAGAGTCGTCTGGGGGGCTGAATAACCACATGAACAAAAATACACAGTTGACAAAATCTTAGTGTGACTATCATGTTTTAAAGTCTGATTCTCAATTTTTTTTCTATGACCCATGATTCTAGGACTACATCACAAGTATTTCAAAAGTCAGCAGAGTCATTCAAGATGAAAAGTTTTCAACAGAGCTTCCAGAGTAAGAACAGACTATAAAGAAGAAATGGGTTTGTGTTAGGCCAGAGAAACAAATCCAGTGACATTTGTATGCTTCAGGAAGAACAATATATCTAGAAATATTTATATATGAAGAAAACATCCCAGCCCAGTGCAATTCAAGTCCATAAGTCAGATACTAGTCCGTTAAGTCAGATACTAGTCTATAAATGCCTCTTCAAGCTCAAGTAGCCACATGCAATGATGCAGAATGCAGGAAGATCCAGACTGCTGGGTGAAAAGTCTTGTGGATCGAATGGTGGTTGAAGAATCACAGGGCTCTCACAGAGTTCTGTGTGTGCTTGGCAACAGGAAGATAAAGGCAGAGACAGTGATAGGGAGTGATGGAAGATTCCCAGGGCCTTCTTTATGCTCACAAGTAGCACCATCATGCTGTTACCTGATTGAAAGTCTAGAGTTGAGACACTACCCCTACACTTTTATATGTTCAAGTTGATATGAAATTATGTAATTGCCACCAGGTTTTCAATCTGGAGGGTTTAGTCACTGGACATTTTATTGATAGTTGTAGAACATTGTCAGATTCAGTTCTGGAAGTTGAGCCCCTCGGGTTATGTCACTCGAAATGTGATGGGGGAAGAGTTACTTCCACAGAGCCAAGTTGGTTAAAATGCTGTGGATAGAGTCAAGATTTTAGGACCTCAATTTGTTAATGGGACACGACTCAAAATGAGGAGAAACAGCTGACAATACCATTATTAATCAGTCCATGAATTAGGCATAGAAGAAAGTTGCAAGTCAACAAAAGTGATACTCCATGCATAAACATTGATATCTTAGCCATTAGTAAACTGAATGGACTAGAATGGGAATTTTGAGTTGGACACACATATGGTTTACTACAGTGCGGTGGTAGCTTCAAGAGGAATGGTGTCACATTGATTATCAAAAATGACATCTAAAAATATACGTTGAAGTGCAATGCTGTCTGTGATCAGATGACATCACAAATGCCTATAAGGAAATCCTGGTGATGCCATGGCGTAGGTAGCCCCAAGCCACCAGCTTTTCTGCTCTCATAAAGAGTAGACATCCAGCACACCCAACATTTCAGCTTCATTTCTTTCTGTCGGATTACTATGAATCAAAATGGACTCCATGGCAGTGAGCTTGGTTTTCACAAGAAAATCTAGTTAATGCAGCTATTATTATGCTGTGTGCACCAACTTCTCTAGTGCTGAAGAAATTAGACCAAATTCTTCAGTTTGAAATTGATCAAACATGCAATCAGCATGCAGTTGTAATTATTGGCAATTGGAACATGGATGCTGGAAACAAAGAGGAAGGAATAACAGTTAAAAAATATGACAGTGATCGAAATAAAACTGGAGTTCATGTGACAGAATTCTGTAAGTCCAATGGCTCCTTCATTGCACATACCTCTTTTCAACAGCATGATCAATGATGATCATATTTGGACTTTGCCAGACAGGATTCATGGGAGTAAAATTGACTGCATTTGTGGAATGAGATGACAGAGAAGTTCAATATTAGCAGTGAAAAGGGACTGACTATAGAACAGACAATACATTTCTCATGTCTGAGTTTATATTGGAGCCTAAGAAACTCAAAACAATTCTGGAAGTGCCAAATGGCAACTTTGAGTATATTTCAACTGAACTTGGAGAATGCCTCCAGAACAGATATGATACAAAATACTAATGATGAAAACATGACCAGCAATGGGTTGATATCAAGATCCTCATACATAAAATAAAGCGGTCATTTAAAAAGATAAGAAAGAAAAGAGCATGTGACTATCAGAAGAGACTCTGAAACATTCTTGTAATCATGGAGTAGCGAAAGCAGATAGAAGAAATGATTAAATAAAAGAGCTGAAGAGAAACATTGTAAGGGTAGCTCAGGAAGACAAAGTGAAGTGTTATAATGAAATGTGAGAAGATTTAGGGTTGGAAGTCAAAAGAGAAGAACATGCTCATAAAATCTCCAAAAACTGAGTAAAATTTTAGACCTTGATGTACAATGTTGAGAGGTTCCTTGGGTAATGTATGGAGCCATGGAGAAAGTATCAAATGATGATGGTAGAAACAAGAGGGAGAAGAGAAATCAAGAAGGTGAAGGACAAGCTATTGGGTGGGCAGTTGATTAGTAATTTAAGCTGTTGAATAAAAGAGCTGATTTGGAATGTAACCCCCCCCCACTTAATTTACAATGAAAACTTATATAAAAATAAAGTTGTTTGTTTACAAATAAAACAAAAAAGACGATGGAAAAACATACACAGAGTCACTGAACTCAAAAGAACTAGTTCAAATTCAACTAAAAAGAAGTATCCCACATTAAAACATCTCAAGAGACCAAGAATCAATGATGGCGAAAGAAGAAGCCCAAGCTATACTGAAGGAATTATCAAAAACAAGGCCCCAGGAACTGATGGAATAAGAATTTAAATGTTTTAACAAACTGATGAAGCATAAGATGCACTGTTAGTGGATACCAAGTAATTTGGAAGTTAGTTGCTTTACAGGAAGCCATCAATGTCTTTGTCCATTTCAGGGTGACCCAACAGAATGTGAAAATTATGGAATAATATCATTAATATGATATGCAAGCAAAACTTTCCTGAAGAGCATTCAACAATGGTTCCTTCAGTACTTTGAAGGGAGTTGCCAGAAATATAAGCTGAATTTCAGAAGATGACATGCTAGAAGAGATATCATTGCTGTTCTCAGATGGATCTTGGCTGACAGTAGAAAATACCAGAAAGTTTTTTTGTGTGTTTTATTGACTGTGCAAACACTTTGGACTGTGGGGCCATAACAAATTATGGATAACAACAAGGGTAATGGGAATTTCAGAAGACTTCATTGAGCCCATGCGGAAACTGTGTATAGATTCGAGGCAGTCAGTAGAAGGGAAGATGGTTTAAAATTAGAAGAGGTGAGCATCAGGATGTTGTCCTTTCACCATATCCATTCAATCTATTTGTTTAGGCAGTTATCTTAGAATTAGGACTATACAAAGAAGAAGATGGCGAAAGAATTGGAGAAAATGTAGGCTGTGAAATTATTGTTTGGTTTCTGTAAATTAATTTGGAACAAATTTTCCAGGAGGCATAAAAGCATATGCAAACAAAGAACAGTCATAATAGAAAATATAGAGCTGGAACAAATGTTCCAAAGCAAATCTAGTTCTTTTAAAATCGGTGCAGTGTTAACCTTCAACATTTCATGTAGCTATTGGCAAGAGAATAGTCTTTTGTTTCTTCAGCTCATGAAACAACATTTTGGCATAGATTGTTTTTTTCAGGATTGGGAGGCAACATAAAATCGACCTTATTTAAAGCCATCATGCTGATTTTTTGAGACTCTATTTATGTATCCAAACTACTGCCGCATTCACAAGTTGACATGAGCAGAAGTAAATTCCTTATTTAGAATTTTGAAAAATACAATTACAGGAGGAAACAAGACCCATGGATTTTTACTTAAAAACATTAAAGCCAGGGTTTTATTTGACCCTCTTAGGTAGAAATTGCATTTCTACCTAAGCAAATAGTTAGTCAGAATATATATATATATACACATACATACACATGCATATATATATATATAAACAGAGTCATATGTATACATATGCACCACCTGGGTTTTTACAAGATTCACCTGAGGATTTTGTTAAAATGTAAATTCTAATTCAGTATATTGAAGGTAGAAATGCAAGTTTTCAGCAGGATTTCAAGTTGGAAAGAGTTGATTTAAAGTTTTATCAGAACATCACGCACAATCCTCCAAACAAGAATCTCTGAACGTAGTAAAGTTCAAGGAGCATAGTAGAAATGCAAGGTTCTTCAATAGACTAAGTCTCTTGCTACATGCTACGTCATCGCATATTTGGTATGTAGCGCCATACAAAACAGCAGGCTACTTTTAGATAACTTTCTTTATTGCTTTCACACAAAATAGTGAGTGGATTTTGGACAGGCAAACACAGTCCTTTATGGTTCTTTTCATGCTCCTCAAGCCATTTTAGATTTTTCATATGATTCCCAAATAGAAAATTTCAAAGTAAATATCAGTTAGTTAATTTGAACAGTGGATAAATTATCTAATTTAATTAAATATTACATTAATAGACAATAAATAGACAATAGACAATAATAGACAACAAATAATCTCCCCATGCCCAAAGATCTTAGGGTCAAATTTCTGGAACCCATAAATGTTACATTCTTTGGAGGAAAATTGTCCTTGTCGATGAAATTCAATTAATGAGATTGAATTTTAAAAATTTGAGATGGAGAGATAATCATGGATTATCTGAGTGAAAACATCCAAACTCCTTGCCATGAGGTCAATCCTGACTCCTAGAGAGGATAGAGGCATCTCTGTGAGTTTCTAAGACTCGCGCTTTATGAGAGCAGAAGGCCACACCTTTCTCTTGCAGAGCAATTTGTGCTTTCGAAGTGACCTGGAGGTTAGCATCTCAAGGTGTTACCTCTGTGTCCCCAGGGCTTCTGAGTTATCCAAGTGGTCTGTAAAGGCCTCACAAATCCTCCCAATAGAGACACAGACGGAGGATTCACAGGCATCGCAAAGAGGAGCAGGCTCTGTGAAGACAGAGCGCCTCTGAGAGAAGTTTGAAGCTTGGGGCAAAATACCACATTGGTCTTTGGAATACCTGGTAAAGGTAAAGCCCATTAGCAACCACCAGAACCTGGAAGAGGGAATGAATTAATTCTTAATTTTAGCTTCCACAAGGAGCACGATTATTACTGACACCTCAACTTCAACCCTGTAATACTGATTTCCGGGTCCCCAGAACTATTTTTTCTATTTTTTTAAGTCACTAAGTATGTAATAATTGTTACAGTACCCACAGGACATGAGTAGAACAAAGAACCAATATACTGACTGCAAGAACACATGTAATCTTAAAACTGTGTCACAGATAAGTAGAATGGAAGAATTTGAGTTCACTTTTCTCTTCTGCTAATAAACACTAGTTTACTTCTTCTCAAATCAGTCAAGTGAAAGGCCTTGCTTGTCCTTTTTGAGGTCACATCTGTATAGTTTTGTAGAAAAATATATACCTATTTTATTACGTATCATATGCTTTCCTCTATATTTTTACTTTAAAATGTTACAGACTCCCCATCCCCACCCCCAACACCATGAGAACAGACTGTTTCCAGAATTATTGCCCTATGTCTGCTTAGATTTCATTTTAGTTCTGTTTAATCTATGGGCCTGCACTGCCCACAGAGAGCTGGAAACATTAATGCCATATCCACCGAGTGGATTCCTATTCACATCAATGGTGAGAGTTAGAGGTTACACCATTGTGGCTGGACCAGAATGTTTTTCATGATGTGAGCTAACTAGTGCAATCACTATTCTCCCATCCAAGTACTAACCAGGCCCGATCCTGCTTAGCTTCCAAGATCAGGCGAGATGGGGCGTGTTCAGGCTGGTATGGCTGTAGACGATGAGATATTCTTTGAAGCCACCAATCAGTTGTGGGAAGAATCAAAGACTTTGTGGCCTTCTCTTAGTATAGATCAATATCATGGGGAAGAAAGATCATTTCTGCTGGATCTGAGTCCTACATCTGATTCATCAATCTCCTGCCATATCACTGACACCAGTCAATCCCAGAACTTGGGTTCATTCTGCCAAACTTGGGTTCATTCTGCTCTGTATCCACCACCCTGGGGTCTCCCTGCTTCATCTTCCTGCCCCTGGTTCACAGGCCCCTGCAGGTAAATGGGCAGTGAAAGGCATTGACCATCTGACCTGGGGAAAGAACCTGACTTGACTCACCCACTTTTCTAACTGTGAGCCATTTCTTGATAAAAATATCTCTCCATATACATAAACACATAAGTATGACTGGTTTTGTTTCTCTAGAAAATGTAGCCAAACATATTGAACGTATAGGGTTTATGCAGCTGTAAATATTTATGGGAGCATATACTCTTATTCTCATCTGGATCAACTGGTAGGTTTGAATAAGTGACACGATGGTAGGAGTGCAGTGCTTCCTCTTCAGCATCACCACAGCTTCTTAGAAATGTAAACAGTCAGAATTAAGCTTTCTCGTCAGAGTGACTTAGTAACTTTTTCAGAGACATAATCAGTGTAGTTTGAGAACACGCTAGGGACTGATACTCTGCCACATGGATGATAACACTGGCCCTGTCTATAATTTCAAATAGCAATTTGAATTTTAACTCACACTGAACAATCTTCACTTTTTACAAAGGCCTTATGGATTGAATTCTGTCCCTCTCCAATATTGGTCAGTTTATCTAAGCGCAGATTCATAGTATTGTATGACTATCCTCCATTTAGATCGTATATAGTTATCATCAATTTTGTGATTTGTTACAAGTCCTGACCTCTATGGGTTAACAAGGTAGTAAGTTTCTCATGTTGATGATAAAAGAATGGTGTGGGATGCAACACCTGTAGGTTATGGCGTAGTCTGAGTTAAAGGGAGTTTCTCTGGAGAATGGGCTCCAACATCTTTTATTTTATTAGGGATTAAGAGAAATGAGTAGTGAGAACTACCTGCTACCATCAACAAAGGGCTGTGAGGGAAATGGAGGCAGTCTGCTTTCAGAGAGATTGGAAACCCAGTGGGGCAGTTCTACTCCATTCTAGGGAGGTGCTTGGAGAGCATCTTTTGTACCTAGGGTTCCTGAACTCAGAACCTCCTAGACTCCCGAGAAAATGGATTGTGTACATAGGTAGAATTTCCAAGGTGCTGGGCCCACAGATGTGGTCCAAGGGAGACTAGGATTTCCTCCAGTGTTGCCAGGGAGCAAAAACACTTTCTCCTGCAATCAGTGCTCTGAATTCGTCTACAGTGACCAGATTTTAACATTGGTAAAGCGGGACACCAATGACCGAGAGGTGTGGAGGTTGTAAAGGGGGTATATTCCCTTCCTGTTTCCCCCCTGTTCCCTAGCTTGTTGTGCATTCTTTCCAAAAATCAGGAATTTTTAAGAAATGCCTCGGGTCAAGGGAAAAATTGTTTAAGATCGGGATTCTGTCACCCATCTAGCTTGCTCAATTCCAAGAAAAAGCCTTTCTATGTGTTAGTGCTATTCACTTGTGGTATTCTATTATTAAAATTCTCAATAACTAAGAGACAAAGGAGAGAAAAGTTTATAAATACTTTTTTAAATTAAAAGAAATATATACAAGTAATGCATTCAAACCTTCAAAGAAGCTGTCACCCATTTAAAAAGTAGTCTAGTAAAAAATGAAATAACTGAATTGTCCTCACAAATCTTTTGAAATTTAGTTTCACCAAAATTCTTCAGTATAGTCACACATAATATTTCTGGAGACACTTAAACTCAGCTTCCAGTCTGATAATAGAATCATTGTAGTTTACATTTCTGTTGTTGCCAGTAAAAAGGGAAACAAAAGACATTTTTGAATGTATACAGGCTTTTAGGTACAGATTTTAGTCCATACATATCACTAATTAATAATATAGCAGTAGTATATATGGGGAATTGAAAAGGTATGCCAAATATACAAGTTAAAGTTGGTTGTGTGTCCATTTTCTTTTAATTTAAGCACTCTCATTTTTCAAATTGAAACTCTTCTATTAATCCAATCTAACACACTTGGTTGAACTTGGCTTTAGATCTAATGAGAACAAATATTCACTACTTTTATATGATAATTTCATATTAACTTATGGGAAAGTTAGAAATCTCTGTTGAGAACATTTAGGATCATTATCATAAAAAATGAGAGCACAAGTGAAATGTGTCTTTTTGGTGAAATGCTTACTGGTATATATATCTAGTATTGATATTCATGTCAAAAAGTCATTCATCACAGTCTCTGAAAAAAATGTGAATACTGCCACTATTTTCCAACACAATAACTAAAAATTATATTAACAAAATTTACTTAAAACTCATTTTTGACACAGTACCACGGTATCTATTTTGGATACTTTCTTAATGAATTTGATTGTTTTGAACTTGTAGAAATGGTTAACATATTAGGGGTTGAGAATTTAGAATATATTGCAATTTTATAATGCTTTATATGGACAGGTCAGTAGACCTTTACAGATACCTCTACTTTCTGATCATTCTATTAATTAGTATTCAAATATTAACTGACTAAATGGCAAACATATTAACATTCATGTAATCACTACTAATATATCTTCTGGAGCCCTTTTATGAAAGTTATCTTACATAAGAAGAATTTGCTTACTAAAATTTTTTCATCCTAATGTTTATACATATATGTATGAACTCGTCAAATGATCTCCAGCCTTAGATATTAGATCAGTGTTTAAATTTCCATTTTGTATGTTGATAGATGAAATATTCTAACTGCTGTAATATTATCCCATCTATCAATAAGGATGCTGTCAGTGATATAGAATTATTTGTAAATTTATCAAGTCATATAACATTTTTGTCTACTGTTTTCTTTCAAGAATCCAAGCATAAAAGAAGCACTGAAGCAAAAATGTTAATGGTAACATCATGGGAATGGTTACTCAAATTGCAGATGAAACTTTAAAATTAAAGTAAGTTCTTCTAAAATTAAAATAGCATAAAAACATTCTCATAAAATTTTCAGGGTGAGATAATTTCAGATCCTTATAAAAAGTTGCTCTTCTGATGACAGAAGAATACTAGATTCTTAGAAGAGAAGAAACAAGGGGATCTAGTTAAATACACAGATGTTTAAAGAGAACATTAAGTGTGTATTTAAGTCAGTGGAAGATATACAGGCATTAGTTATCTCTATAAATAGCATTAGTTATTAGTTATTAGGCATTAGTTATCTCTATAAATAACTCAGATTACATAGTTTTTCATGAGACCTCAGCAACACATTGTTTCCAAGTTTCAAAGTTAACTTATGAGTTAATTGAGAGTGTAATATATATTGGATTTCATGTTAGTGGGCCTTTGGACTGAGAGCTAGTGTATTCAATTAGTTTCATTGCCTTAGTGATTCTGATGGATAGGTGGATATAGATCTCATTAATGTATGTGGCAAACAGATGTTATTCAAGCTGTTGGTGGCACAAGGCACAGATGGGCTGAGTATGTGACCTGCCAGCAAGACAATAGATAGACTTTTATCTCATAGACTATTTTCATTGACTACAGAAGTACAATTGACCAAGCAATGCTTGTGACCATCAAACAGAGAAGTTTGCAGTTCCATATGGGAAATAATAAATTAGCAGTATATATATTATAGATTAAATGTTACAGGTTGGTTTCATAGTTTATCTTTGTGATTAGTGGGTATTGTACAACTCAGGAAATAAGTGTCACCATGAAAATGGTGAGATTTCCTTTTGGACAGATTAAGAGGATTCTTAAGTAGAGACTCTTGGAGAAGGATCTATTTGAATAGACTTTAGGGTGTAGTAGTATTTATAGAAGCAAATCTATTGACCACATACCAGATTAAAATAACTGTGCAAATAAAATTATAGACTCGAGAACGTGTGGGTATGCTTAAGTGGGTATCTGCATTGTAGAGATGATGCAAAAAACACGTATTAGTCCCGGCTTAAGTAAAATGCCCAGTGTTAATAGAAGACATCTGATTTCCAAAGGTGAGCCATGAAAGTCTTCTGAGCAGGAATGTCATGTGATCAAACAGTCATTTAGGGAGGCTCTCAATGTGTGAAAGGATTCAAACAAGAGGAGTGGGGATAGAGATACCAAGTATAGGCAATAAATTGGTTGTGCTAGATTATGTCAGCACTTTATCAATGTCAGGGTAATTTAACAAAGGAGTCAGGTAGGCAGAATTTGACTGTAGACAAGGAGTAAAATAATGTCTATTCTATCCAAGGAACTGCTGGAACAGAGTAGAAGACATCCATATTTTCCATATTCTTTTATTGTCACTATTATTATAAAGAAAATCTCAACTAGACTTCTACAGCGACAAATGGAGTGCCTAGGAATATTTAATTTTGAAAATAGGATGGAGAATATTACTTAAATCCCATATCTGCAAGTTTCAAAAAATTGCTAGAATTTCTGGATTGTAGGACCATGCTCACTATAGTACCAGGGAAGAAAGGTTGAAAAGACTTCCTACTCAAGGGATGGGAAATATATAAATGGAGTCCCTGGCTCATATACTCAGGCTGTAATGTATCTGCAGATGCTCTTTGTCTATCTACAGAGTTCTCTTCTTTTCCTCTTTACCCGACCTGGAGTAAAGATGTATTAAATATTTCCCTCTAGTTCTTTAATGCTTTCCCCTCCCTCTGCCCCCACCAACTCATGACCCGAATTCTACGTTACAAATCTGACTCGACCAGAGCATGGAAACACAGGGAATCTGGGACAGATAAACCTCTCAGGCCCAATACTGAGAGTAGCTATACCAGAAGGGGAAAGGGAAGGTGGGAGGAGGCAGGGAGAACCAATCACAATGAACTAATATATCACCCCCTCCCTGGAGGATGGACAACAGAAAAGTGAGTGAAAGGAGACAGGGATCAGTGTGTCATGGAAAAAAATAATAATTTATAAATTATCAAAGGTTCATGAGGAAGGGAAGAAAAATAACAAGGAGCTGATACCAAGGTCTCAAGTAGAAAGAAAGTGTTGTGAACATGATAGCAACAGATGTACATCCATTGCTTGACACAATGCCTGGATGCGTGGGTTGTCAAAAGAGTTGTATGAGCCCCTGTTAAAATGATTTTTTTTTTAAAAAAGGCAGCTAGCATTTCTATATGCAGTGATTTATGAGGGAAAAAACAGCTGACCATAAAAAGGCAAGAGTTTTGGATCTAGAGGTATCAAAAGTTGCAGTGTGAAGATGGGGCAACATGAGGAAGAGAGGACAAGGAGAAGGGAGGAGGAGAGGGAGATGAGAAGGGGAGAGAGAGAGGAGAGCAGGGAGAGAAAAGTTTTGCTCAAGAGATTGAGGTGCTAGTCCTTCAGTCATTGTCTGCTTAAGAATGCCTGGACTTGACTGTTTCTACAGGACAACAGGACAGGAATATGAGGTGCTCTTATATTTCACTGGATATTTCGTCAAGACTAGGTTGCTGTTATTCTTATCTAGATCTGTTAAGGCTAGGGGCTGTCATTACTTGCTTTCGTGGTGCACCCAGAGTAGACTGCTTAAAGCTTCTAGGATTTACAGTCGTTATTTACATGTTGCTTGCTAACCAAACAAACCTGGGCCAGCTATCTAAAATGTCCATGATTCAGTTTTATTATCAATAAAATGGAAATAAAATATTGACTACTTCATAGGTGAATTAAAAGAGATAACCTATATAAAGTTCTCAGTTCATACTGACTACAAAGTAAGCCCCAAAGAAAGGTTATCTACCATGATTATTGTCATTTACATTTCCCCTTGGGAAATGAGAGAGTAGATATATTTCATTTATGATCATATTGATTTTAGACACAGTTACGTAACAAACACTTCTTAATGAGTAATTATACAAATCTAGATATTAAATTAAGTATTTTAGAAGTGAAGTATCCTGATGCTCCAGTTCTTAATTGGTTTCTTGGCCAGGTGTATCAAATATTTGAGAGCAATATTTATAGTCATATATTTTACATGATCATCCCCATCGACTTAGGGATTGAAAGATGCTACTAAATAATTATATGAAGAACACTGTTCTGTGGTTTTGTGAATTGGAAGAATAGTGTGAAATGAATGAAAGAAGTAACAACTTCTATTTGAAGAATAAGACACATTCTTTTGTAATATTCACATTATAGCAGGTTTATAATTTAAATGGAAAATCAGAGCTAGATGTCCTTGCATGCTGTTTATTCAGTTTTGAGGCAGAAAATTATATTCTCAAATGTATCATGAAATGACATTAAGTTTCCCACCCACCAGCCTGTGCTGATTGAATGCTCAAGTGCACCCTCTTGAAGGCGAATGAGGAATAAAGATATACATACAATAGGCTCATTGTTGGTAGATAAGTTGCAGAAAAATAAACTTGCTTTTGCAGCTAACATATAACCTAGATAATTTTAGATAATATATTAAGATACCAGAAATGTTGAAACTGTAAGCAATATTAAAAGCTCTAAGAAGAGTCCTTTTTTTTGTATGGCCAGCAATGAAAGCATTCAAAACCTCATACTTTCTCCCATTGGTGGTATAATGAATTCAAAACTGTTCTTTGCTATTTTTCCCCAAAACTTAAAGGATAATAGTATATTCCTTTTTTTTTTTTGGCATCACTGCTCTCCGGTGGTGGGAGTAGGAGGCCCAGCCCCACTGCTGGAATTGAACCTCTGTCCCAGTGGGCCGCAGTCCCGCGCACAATCACTACGCCACAGGGGCTCAGCCCTAATAGTATATTCTATATCATACTTTTTATTACAGAATGTTTCCTTGAGGACTTTCTTTTGGATTCATGTTCTTCTAGCTACTCTTGATTTTAGTATCTAAACTTAGCTTTGTCTCAAGTTTGAAATATGTTAATACTTCCCTAAACATACTCTTTCATTTTAATTTATTCTAGATGATTCTACTGGATTTAAAAAAAATGTATATTTATTTTGTTTTAAAAAATCATTATTGGAGACTCATACAATTCTTTTTTTTGACTCGTACAATTCTTATCGCAATCCATACATACAATAATTGCGTAAAGCACATTTGCACATTTGTTGCCACTATCATCCTCAAAATATTTTCTTACTACTTGAGCCTTTGGTACCAAGTTCTCATTATTTTCACCACCCTCCCACCTTCCCTCCCTCAAGAATCCTGGATAATTTATAAATTTTTATTATTTTCATGCCTTACACAGTCCAATTTCTCCCTCTACCCACTTTTTAATTGTCTATTCCCCTGGGGGGGTGTTTTTGTTATATGTAGTTATTGTGATTGATTCTCTGTGTCCCCATCCACCTTCGCACTTGTACTCTTGGTATCAGTACTCTCACTATTGGTCCGTGGTGTGGTTATCTGTCTTGGATTCCCTGTGTTTCCAGCTCTTATCTGTGCCAGTGTACACCCCATGGTTTATTTTTTGTGAGGGATAATGTTTTTATAGTACTACTTTTATAATATTACATTCCCACCCTGGAAATCATGATTCTTGCTTCTCCCCTTCCATCTCATCTAATAAAGAAATTGGTTGTTCACAGTAAGCTGCAGTAATTCAGTCCAACTTTGGCAACTTAAATTTGTATCTTGTCCTAAAGATTATTAGTATTATTCAGTAGACATGTCCACTTCTCCTTGTGGCATGTTGATTCTCTCTATTCATCTTTCATCATGCCTTCAGCTCAATCCACTTACTTCTTTCTTTTTCTTCCCCCCATCTAGTCTCTTCCATCCTTCAAATCCTTTGATGATAAGCTCAGTGATGATCCACAAACCCAAATCAGATCTAATGTGCTTTCTTGCCACAGATAAAGACCCTGCTTTAGCGCTGAGTGCAAAGTCTCCACAGCATCTTGCATTCATTCACAATGGTGAGGGTCACAGGTGAGGCTTCATTGTTATGACTACCCTAGAAGTTGGGAGATAGTCGAAAGGGTTATCTGATTTTTCATGTTTAAGAGAGTGAGAAATCTAATGATAAATTGTTGGATGTGGTAGTTGGGATAGATTCGTCATATTTTAATTGATACATCAAACTTAAACTTACTGCCATCAAGTCCATTCGGGTTCTGGGTGACCCTGTAGAAGTTGGAATGGCCCTGTGGGGCTTCCATGGCTGCATATCGTTAGAGGAGTGGAAAATCTCATACTCCCACCCCAGCAGAACCACTGTTGGCTTAGAACCACTGATCTTGCCATTAGAAGCCCAATACATAACCACTCTGCTTGCCGCAAGGGCTTACCTGAGTTGACATATAGCTACCTGCAAATGATGGTTTAATTTCCGGATGACTTGGAGGTGTCTATCACCATGAACTTGGAGGTGGCTCAGTATCAACAACCAGTAATTTAGCTGTCATTTTTACAATTTGTTGGGAAATCAGTTCATCACTTGCAATAAGTACATTTGAGAATCCTCTCCAGTCCATTCTCTGGCGAATTAAGTGTCTTCAAAGGGAACTCTGTGCAAGGGAAGCAGCAGGCTGTTCTGGGGACTAAAAGAACAAAGCTGTCATCATCTGGAAGAATCTGGGAATGCACACGGTTAATGCACTTGCACTAACTGAGAGCTTGGCAGTTTGAAGCCACCAAGAGGTCCCGCTGAAGAAAGGACTTCTGATTCACTTGTAAAAAAAATATGTCACTGGAAAATTTATGAAATACAGTTGTGCTCTGACAAGCATCAAGAGGGCAGGGACATGCCAGGTGGCAGGGTTAGGGCCAACACATGAGCAATGGGGAGTCATCTGGAGAGAATATTTAGCTCTACGTTAAGAAAGAGGTAATGAAAAACTAATGAGTGGCAAGAGTAGCATTGAAGTAGGCAGGAAACTGAGACCAAGAAAAGTTATTGATAGGATGTAACAACAGAGATAACAATAAAGACTACAACAACAAAGCAAAATGAAACAACAAAAACCACAAGCCTTTACCCAACAGCAGCTACCAGAGAACATCAACCATGGGCCCACAGACTGGAAAACTGCAGGAGTGAGGTGATAGGGAAACAGAGTGAATAAGAGAGAAGGAGCAAGTGCAGAGGGTATCAAAACTCCTAACCATGCTGGTGCTCATGTTGCAGGCTGTTGAGAAAGTAGCTTAACTTTTCACATATCCTTCAAAGGCAGATAGTGCAGAGTTGATGCTATAAAGCCTGCAGTCTTGTCTTTCAGAAATGGGAACACAGATTATGCATTCAATTTTGGTTTCTCACCTCAAGTGCAACCATGTATTCAATTCTCAAGAAGTTATTCACACATGTGAAACTTTGCATCAATAAGAGGCCCCAGAGCAGGCGGATCTTTGACACCATCAAACGCCTTGCCTCTTAGAAGTTTGGTAAAGTCTGAGACGTATCACCTGATGCCATTCTGCAAACTCTGAGGCTTTGCCATGTCGGTGTTTTAAAATGTCTAAGCATAACTTGTTTTTTTAGCAGTGAAGTAAGTGTGTACTGATGTTTCCTACAAATGGAGACTTGGAGTCATCCTCGCCCCCTCCCGTCTTGTTTCCGGTCAAAAATTATAAATGTCTATCTTTGTCCTAGAATATTAAACAAAATAGTCGACTGGCTCTGAGGCAAATTTCAAAGAAAGGTCTAAAACTGCCTTGAGTAGTAGAAAAATGAAAAAGTTCAAAAGGAGCTATTTTGAAAAGAGTGAACATTGAAGTCAGCATCAGAGGCCTTAGATGTGGTTGTGCTGGGTTTTAACTGCATGACACTGCATCGGGCAACTTAACCAGGAGCACTGAGCAAAATACTACTGAGAGGGAAATGCTGAAGAAGTCTCCTTATGCCATGAGTCAGTGTGGGGTTCAACACAGAAAAGGATAGTGAGTGTGGTGTCAATTGTGTCTTGTAAACATCATATGTGGATATAATCATATATCAATGAATGTTATAGAATTTCTAGACCAATCTAATAGAGAGCTATAGCTAACAGTTTCATTTGCCTGGGTGAAGACATATTAAATGAGTAATCCATAAAGTGCAAAATTTTAAAATACAGTGAGACTTATGTTAGAATTTGCTAATAGAAGAGGATAGTATTTTATCAGCATGTTAGAAACATCTGTAGTAATTTGTATACACAGATAAATGCTGGTCGGAGAAGGAATTTTCTATTTTTGAGAACATATATCTTATTTTTAAACTAGGTCAGCACATGACAGTAATGTTAATATTTTTGGCAAAACAAGTATGTGTTAGAATAATTCAAAGTGAGATTGTAAAACTGGAAGTCATTGAGAATGCCTTTTTAGAAACCACAAGTATGGTGCTCATGTGCTTAGTTAATTTCATGATTGAGATGTAGGGGTGGAGTCTAGCCTGCTAACCTGGAGATAGGCATTGAGTAGCCAATGAGGCTTCCATGTGGGCATGTCTTTCTCCTGAGACTTCTGGGAAATCTCATGATATTTCCCTGAGAGAGATGAGAAGCTATCTCCCCAATAATTGTGTTGGGAGTTAGTCTCAGAGACAATGAATTATGTATAAGACAAGATGGCTGCATCCGAGGAGCTGAAGGAGTCGGAGGAGAAGCCACATGGCCTTACCCTGATAGAACCAGACTTCTGAAACTGATGAAGCCACGTGGAAAGCCCTGCCAGTGCTGAGTTGCCTCTACTACCACTAGATGCTGTTGATGAACCCTGGAAGCGAGGAGCCATGAGGAGACCCCTGCCAGAACTGGGACTCTGCATCCACTGGTCTGTGACTTCATGAGTTGGAAGGAGACTTTTTAGACTGGTATCAGGCAAATGGACTAATATCGGACTTATTGCTTTGAACTGGACTGGGTTGAGATGCTTTATAAATGTCCTATTCCTCTTGGATATAAACCATACCCTTATATTCATATGCCTGTCTATAAATTTGTTTCTCTAGTCTATCCAGACTAACACAACAAGGTACCCTGAGGACACAGTGACTGAGCTCTGGGCTGCTCATCAGAAGGCCTTTCCAATGCCCCTGACATTCTTCTAGAGGAAGGTGGGGCCCTCCACTCCTTTAAAAGTTTACAACTTCAGAATCTTTATGGGGCAGTTATATTCTGGCCAACAAGGATGTAGCGAAGTCTCAATGGGCTCACTAGCTGTGAGCTTGAGGTTTTAAAACCAGGAAAACAACTTACCAAATCCTTAAAAAAAACAACAAGAACAACATATCAGCTCTTCTCCCTCCTTTTGACGCAATCATTTCTTTGACTTTATCCTGAAGGCTCCTGTTGCTTCCTTTACTCTTAATATGGTAGACAGGCAGTGGTCCTTCTGAGCATCCCTCTCCCAAAGGGAAAATAGTAAAGACTCCTGGCCCTGCATGTTTTCTTCCAGGGTGATACACAAAAGAGTGTTTTTTTTTATGTGATAGGAAAGGGATAGAGATAGAATGTATCACACAATCAGCAAACTGACAGAAAAACCCGGCCTTTCCACCTGATAAATCATACTTAAAGTACTCAATAGTCTTTGATATTTCTTAATGTTCTCTCCCTCTGCTGAGAATAAGCAGCAAGGCAACTCTACAAAGGGAGGGCCTTCAGGCAACGCAATAATTACCCATTTCCACTCTGGAACCTTGCATTGCTTCTTTCTAAAGTGCAATCGTCTTCCTTTTGAGGTATTCACTTGCACACAGAGAGGCCTCTTTTCAATGCCCTGAATTTGCACATCCATACAACTTCCTTTTCACCAGTCTCTTCTTCCAAATTTGCATTTTCTTCCTTGTACCTTAAAAAGACACCCTCATTTTGTTTTTGATGTAGCAATGGTGTGTGCCAATCAATTTGCATAGATTGGTGTGACAGGTACACTTTATATAGCTGCAAACCAGTTTTGGAGTGCCTTTTGCCAGACAATTCCTATAGACCTGGATCCTGGCCAGTCAGAAAGAGCATAATGGCCTGATAAAAATAGAAGTGGATTGCCAACGATGACATCTAGAATCGGAAAGCCCATTGCTCATCTACTTGTGGTGGGGGAAGGGGAGGGGGCAGCAAGGTCCTGGTCAAGGACAACCGTTGATTATATTTGAAATTGCTGAAGTACAGATTGCTTTCCCTTCAAGTGAGATAAGGGTAAAGATTGCACCGAACTTGTGAGCTGTATCACTAAAGTGTAGTGCCGTGATAAGGGGAAGAATTAGTATATGCATGGCAGTGGATATGGATAATGAATACACTTTAAGGTATATTTACTTTTTTGAAAATTTCTTTTTGGTATATTTACTTTTAAGAAGCCCTAGTGGTCCAGCAGGTTAGGCATTGGGTTGCTAAGTCATCAATTTGAAAGCATCACCTGCTGTGCAGGAGAAAGTTGAGGATTTTTACTGGGTAAGTTTTGCTCACATACGATTACTATGTGTCAGAATCAACAAATTGGCAGTGGTTTTTGTGAGCTATTGTGATGGAACAATCCTTCTTTAAAACAAATCATTCATTCTCAAAATATCTCATCTCTCAGAAAGGCATTCTCAAAATACCTCTCTTGGTGGTAGTCCACGACACTAATTCTGTTAGGGTTCTCAGAACCATCTCATCAACCTCTTGTATTGTGTAGTTATTTATTCACACAAAAAATCTAAGATCTTCTAACTCGTGAAAGGTCTTCTAAGTCACCAAGCTTGTAACTGTAAAAATGGAGTTAGAGCACTTTGGAAAACAAAGGCTTTTCATTTTGTTTTCAAAATGCGTGCAGTTGATTGAGAGGGCTGGGAGCTTCCTATAAAGGCTAAGCTGTGAAGCCACCCAAGCTCTGCAGCCTCTTGGAAACCTTTGAGAAAATGTCCATTGCGTTCCAAGCCATTAAATCCTCGTTAGTTAGCTTTGGATCCTGTTTGCAGCACATAATCAAATGCCCATCTGATGATTTTAATCATAACCATCACTCAGTTTTCACACAGAATTAGCCAAGTTTTAAGCTAATTGAAAGAGAGCACCTGTCCTAAAGAAGTGCCTTTGATTTTTCAAACTGAAGTCTGGTTGGTACAGCCATTTTGGGGAGTTCATTTTTCACTTGACTTTTGTCTCAAAATACTGTTGAATAATGTGCTTTTTCTAAACTAGAAACTGTGGAATATAAACTATAAGTTATGTCTAATACTTGCCTCACCATAGTTATGAGTAAAAATTATGAGATTATCCCAAAGATTTGGGTCCATATCTCTTCAGGGGGGAATGATAGGTAGATAGAATAGCAGAAGGGGCGGGACGTCCATTAGGGGCCAAAAAGCAGTGACACATTGTGCATGTTCCAAGATCTGGGCTTCTGAAGAAGATGTTGCAACTGGATTGGTTCAACCGTGTAGGTGGTTGCGAGTCAGTCATTTGAGGCGGCCAGAGTCGTCAGCCACACCCTTCACCAAAAGCTTGAAAGAGAAGTGGCATTAGCCGATCGCTCTCTGTTAAGCAACTTCCCAGCTGGTAGATGTGTATGTGAAATTTTTCTAATGGTCAATTGAAACCTACGCTTCTTTAATCTTCATAAAACTTGTTTGAATCACACAAAAATTATGAAATTATGGGGATAACTCTGGTATTGTAGTGAGTTCAGTGCTTTGGGCAGCTAGCTGAAAGGCCCACCTTCTGAACTCCCTTAACACCTGGCTGTAGCAAGGTGAGAGCTTCTGCTTTGTAAAGATTTTCAGCCATGAAAACTCTATGAAACAGCTCTGCTCTCTCTGAGAGTGCCTCTATGAGTAGAAATCCACTCGAGGACAATGGGATTGGGTTTTACTAGAGAGCTAGTGTGCCTAGTTCTTTGTGGGGAGATCTAAAATGAAAACAATGAGCTTCTACTTTTGTTAACCCACTTCAGAAATCCTAGAGACCCTGCAATTATTTCTTTTGGTTACTGTATCTGTTACTCTCAGCAGTTGGAAAATATGGCCATAAGGATCAAAGCAACACTGGAGATCTCATGATAGAATTCGGGAAGATCAGTGACTTATTCATTACAATAAAGTCTATTTTTAAGAACTATAACTATATAACTATATAGTATATATAACTATATATAACTATATAACTATAACTATTACTATATGTAATCTCACTGGATGGGCTGCACAGGAATCAAATTGACCATATTTGTGGAAAGAAAGTATGGAAACCCTAAATCGAGATTAGACCAGGTGCCAGCTATGGAACAGAACCTTGATTGCTTCTGTGCAAGTTTAACTGAAGGTGAGGGAGATGAAAACAAGTCGAAGAAAGCCAAAATATGACACTTAGTATACCTGATCTGAATTTAGTGACTATAACAATAGTACATTTGATACGCTGAATACTGATGAGCAGATACAAGGTGAGTTATTCAGTGGAATCAAGGACAATATACAAAAAGAAAGCAAAAAGAGAGGGGAAAATAGGTGTAAGAAGATTCTCTGAAATTGGTGCTTGAATATAAAATAGATAATGTGAAAAAAAGAAATGATGAGGTATAAAAGCTGAACAGAAAATTTCTAAGAGAATATAGAGAAGGGGAAGTAAAGTATTATAATGAAATGTACAAAGACTTAGAGCTAGAAAGTCAACACAGAAGAACATGCTTAGGTGTTTTCAAAGGGAAAAACGAAAGAAAGAAAAGCCAAGTTTTGCATGGGAATAGTGAAGTATCCTAGAGCTCAAGTCTTGAATTGTGCAGCAGCAAAAGAAGATAGAAGGACTTCCCCGAGTCATTACACAGAAAGGATTGTTTGATGTGTAACCATTTCAATTGAATTAACCATCGAATGTAAGTCCAGGTGGAAACAGAAGAAAATTAGAACAAGTTCATGATAGCCAAGAGATGACTTTGAGTCCATTCTACATGAATTTTTATGGCATCTCAAGATTTTATGAATTGCGGGGGGACAGAGAAGACATCATACAGGCAGGAAACAAAAAGTCACCTTTAAGGATTAAGATATGCCTCAACCAACCCACAGTATTTTTGATTGCCTCCTATGCATATGAAAGTTGGATATTGTGGTAGTAACATGACCTATTGTTAACTTGAGACAATTAAGGGTGAAGGGATAGGATTTGGCCCGTCAGTCAGATTGCAGCTCGATGACCTTATTTGGAGGCACCAAGGTGATAAATAGCACACATGAGGCAGGACAAACACTCACCCCACTCCTGGTAACGTTAACGTGTTAGTCTAGGTAGCACTGAGAAGCAAATTCATAGACACACCGATGTGTATAGGAAAGAGTTTTATATAAAGAGCGATTGTACATTAAGAAAACATGGAAATCCAGTCCAGATCAACACAATAAGTCCAATATTAGCCCATTTGTCCTATACCAATCTGCAAATTCCCCAGCAAGACATTCCTATTGACAAGCCAAATGGAGTTATGCTGATGACAGTCAGATCCTTGGAGTTGGAGGAACCATGTGGCGACTCACACCAGTGGTAAGATGCTCCCCTCTGCCACTGGATCAAGAAGACTACCCACCCACTGGCCTGTGATCTTAATGCATTCGGCATCATTGCATGTGCTGAATGAGTCTGAAGAGGATGCACAGACTGGAACTGGACATAGGGGCTCATATTGGATTTATGGACTTGATCTGGACAGGGCTGGGTTGTTTTCTTAAAGTGCATTACTGTCTATATAAAGCTCTTTACTAAACTCCTGTGAGTGTCTATGAATTTGTTTCTCTAGGCCACCCAGACTCATACAGACAGAATCAGGAAGACTGAAGAAATATTGATGCATTTGGATTGTTATGCTGGAGAAGGCTATGAAATGGACCCTGGGCTGCCAAAAGAACAGACAAATCTGTCTTAGAAGAAATATGGCCAATGTGCTCCTTAGAGGCAAGAATGGCAGCACTTTATCTCACGTAATCTGAACATACTGGAGGAAGACATCACGCTTGAAAATAGAAGGGACCCCAAGAAGAGGCAGGGCCTCAAGAAGAGTGACTGACAGAGTAGCTGGAACCATGGGCTTCAGCATAGGAACAACTGTGGGAATGACACAGGACAGAGCAGTGTTTTGTTCTGTTGCGCCCAGGGTTGGTATCACTCAGAACTGATTTGATGGCACCAACAGCATCTGAACAATAAGACATTATTCTTTGTTTTGAAAATTTATAGGGATTTACCTTTTATTTTCATACATTGCTTCCTTGTTTAGCTTCTTTATTATTTATTTAACAAATCCAATGTACAGAAAATATAATTTCCTTTTCATTGTGCATAACCAAATAGGAAGGAATAAAATTGAAAATTACTAAAATAAAATGATGTTTGAAGCTGAATGCTTTAACTTCCAGTTTAAATGTCAAAGGTCCATTCTTGAACTGTATTATCTAATAGACTGAAATGCAAAAATTCAACTAAGAGTTTTTTATGCAGATGTATTTTTACTAGATATACTATTCTGCAATTTCCTTCTCACTCAATATTCTTCTTGCTAGTGCATGTATCCAATTTATCATTTTTATTTTATATAGCATTCAATTTTATGACCACACCAGTATTTTATCTATAAGCAACTATGAACATCCCTATAGTAAATTTCTTTGAATGTGTGTGTAATGGTTTTGTGGGAAAACTCTATGAAAACTTTGTTTTGGTTATATAGCTAGGGTTGGAATTGCTGGGTAGTGGTGAATTTACTGAACTAGAAATTTCCAGACTGCTCTCTAAAATGAAGATTTATAGAGACACTTCTATCTTATAACTCAATTTCTATATGCATGCTGGTTTAAATGTAGATTCTCTATTCAATTCCATTTGTGTGATACTAAATATAACTGTTTTGTTAACATAAGTTTATCATTTGCTTTGACATCTGTAAAACTAATGTCAAACTCACTTTTATTTAGAGTATAAGCAGTCGCTTGTTTATAAACATTTGACTTATGTATAGCAAGCAAATTTTCATAAAGCTTAATTTATTAGCAATTCCAGATATATATTTTTCCTAGCATCAAATGGGTACAGCTTTATGACATTCATCAAAACATTATTATTATTATTATTATTATTATTATTGAGTTCATTTGTTGAATGCATTATAGTATATCTGGAAGTTACTTTAGCATTGTTTAGTGCAAAGAAAGTTACACTATACCATATCTACTAAGACAAACATTTGACTAGCTGATACAGCTGACAAACTGTTCTATGTACAAATTTGACTTAAAGATTGATTTTAGGAAGGGAACTCATTTGTAATTCAGAGGCTGCCTGCATATACTTTCTATGCATATGGAATTGCAAACATATGCATTCCACAGTATCAATAATATGCCACATGCCAGTCCCATTCCTCTCCTCTGAGCTTTTGCATAATCTGTGCATATTCTTTGAAAAATTTACTTCCACATATACATGTTCCAGGACAAAATAATTCTCTTTTAGAATTAATTTAATGAATTACAGGACTAACAATTATGTTACTATTTGTTCAGCTTCAAAAGTTGTCAAAGTTGCCTCTATAAGTGCTTTGTATCTTTCAATGCAAGCAAGTAGTGTAGAGACTCAGCTTCTAGAGTTTAGAGGTCCTACATTTTAGACTTCTAAGAATAAGTGCAATATATACGTACGAAAAATCAAGTTATTACAGTCTCAGAAACCTACCAGAGCAGTTCTACCCTGTCTGATCGGGTCACTATGAGTCAAAATGACTCAATGAGAGCGAGTTTTATTTGTTTGGGAGCATTCTATCCTAACCATGAGAAGGTCTTGAGCATGCTGCCAATGTCTAAGGGCATAGAGTTGCTTCAGTAAGATGAGTATTACAATGTTATCATGTATGACTTACTAAGATAAACTCTCAGGGTAGCCATTTTTGAATTGAGCATCAGGATATGCTACAATAGCAGCTATTCACTCTTGGCCATCAAATAGATTGGTATAACCCTTCAGTATACAGTTTAGTTTACATGAACAAGTACTTTTAGATATTGAGGATACTGCTTTCAGGGTGTTCATACATCATTGGTGGCAGATATGCTCAGTTATATAATTTCACAAATTAATTTAATATACATAAAATATATTTTTATAAAATAAGAATTTGTGAAGTGCTGTAATGTAATGTTGAGTATTCAATATAGAAGGAAACATGATGCCTGCTCAGATGGAGCTTGTAATTTCATGAGGGAGATGACTATTGACAAATAGTCATCACCCAAGCACAGACATGCATAGTTAAGAAGAAAATAGAACAAGGGGTCAAGGATGAGGTGGTCAGAAAGCTTGGGAGAGAGAAAATTTTCTCAGCCAAATAACTGTTGGTGGAGGGGAGGACAGAATACTGAGCAAAGAGCTTGACTTATGTCAAACTTTGAGGATCGGTACAGAAGTAACTCCAAGAGTACATTGCAGTTCATACATACAAATTGAGAGCTACTGCTTCTTGAAGCTGGAGATGTGACAAACTCAGACAATGTAGACCTTGGCAAGTGGTATGAATTCATCATTTCTTTTGCCTTTTAAGGAGCCCTGGTGGCACGCTGGTGATGGGTTGGGTTGCTACCCATAAAGTCAGCAGTTTGAAAGCAGCAACCACTCCATGAGAGAAAGAAACTTTCTATTCCCTTGAAGAGTTAACAGTCTCTGAAACAAGGGCAGTTCTTCCCTTTGTGAGAGGGTCACAATCAGTCAAAAATGACGTGATGACAGCAAGTTCTTAAGAGGATTTAATGAAAAGGATGTATTTGCCATGGAGACAATTCTGACTTAGGGTGATTACATGTGTGTCAGAAGAGAACTCATCCATAAGGTTTTCAATGACATTTTCTCCAGAATTCAGACACCACGCTTTTCTTCCAAGATGCCTTTAATTGACTCCAATATCCAATCTGTTGATTACAAGGTGAAAACCTTACCATTTCTGCTTCCCAGGGATGCTGATAACAGATTAGCAAGGCATATAGAAAATTGGGTGGTTTGTGATGGGCCTGGAAAGAGATCTGGATTGAGTAGGAAGAGATGATGACAGAGAAGAGTGAACAATGCTCTTTAGTTGTATTAAAATGGAGCTAAACTAGATATTAGCCCTGGTGGCCAATGCTTTGCTTTGGGCTGCTAACTGCAAGATCAGCAGTTCAAAGTTACCAGCCACTTTGCAGAAGAAAAAATGTGTTGTTTACCACCCTCATCATTTACAATCTTGGAAACTGACAGGGGCAGTTCTTAATGGGTCGCTATGAGTTTGGCATTCCCTGGATGTTTGTGAATCTTTTCGTTTTGCAGTAAATAATGGATGAGGAGGAGAAGAGGTATAAAGAAAGACCCCAACAGCCATGTTGTCTGATAGCACAAAGTTTAAGATAATATAAGTCAAAATTTTAGAAATGCAAGCCATTTTCTTCAAAGCTATTCAGCAGCCCCCTCATTGAAGTCAAGGAATAGAAAATTGTTTTCTTTCCTACGGGAATTCTATCTACTCAGAAAATGATTGCATGGAATTTAAGCCACTATCCAGAGACTTCCACCCATTCTGATACTCTCAGTAACAAAAATTCTATTCTCCACTGCCTTTTATATTCAGGACCTCATTAATTAGAATCAAAAACTTGTGTGACCTTATGTGGAGGCAGTCTAAGAACTAAAATATGGCAGGCAGTACCATCCACTGGCATGGACTTGATTCTGATTTCTTGAGACCATGTAAGACTGCATAGAAATCACCCCTGTGAGTGTCTGAGGCTGTAACTCATTATGGGAGTAGAAAGCCTCACCTTTTTACTGCACAGAGTCAGGTGGTTTCAAAATGCTGGTCTTGTGATTAGAAGCCCAGCTCTAGCCACAAGGCCACCAGCCCACCTAACAACAGCTAGTCCAGGACAAAGTAATTGCAGTGTGCCTTTGGAAGCACTTTGAAGATAAAAGTCAAGTGATTTCTGTCCTAGATGCACTTTAAAAATCATACATAACCAAATGGTTAAGAAGTTTCCAAGACAATGGTAAAGTATGGATATATAAATTGATACAAAATAATGCATTCATATTATAGGAAGCATGTAATTTTAATAATGATATACATCACATTTTAAAAGATATATGTGAAAGAATGTGCACATTGAATTACTTTATGGAGTGATCTCTGGATAATAAGGAGGGTGATGGGATTTAAGCAAGTTTGTTGGAACAGTGTGCTCTACCTACAATATTTATTAAAAAATACTTTAAGCTACTTCGCATATAGAACAACTCACTAATATTTGCCAAGTCTAAGATGTGCTCAATCAAGGTAGCTGCACAAAGTTTGTGGAAAAATTGAATTGAGGATAATGAGAGTTTTGTTACATGAATTTTTTGAAGATCACTCGGACTTGTGCTATTATATGAGTTTTAATATTTTTTGCATATTTCCCATTTTAAAACATAATTACAGGTTTGAAATTGCAAATGAAACTTTTCTGTCCATTGTAGTTTGGGGAAGGAAACTATAGTATGGCTTTGAAAGAAAATAAATGGTCTGATATCTTGTCTATTTCTTACAGAATACACTTTAATTATGCTTTGATTTTTATTTCCATAATTCTATTTGGAAAAAGGATATAGATAACAGGGTTGCAAAACAATTACCTGAAATACTCTTTAACACAAAATACAAATTTTGATACAATTATTTTATGAAAATGGTCATTCAGCAAATCTCACAAAACTTACATTTGCAGGTTGCTTCCTATCTCTATATTTTGATAAAAAATAGTTGAGCTTATTATATGAAGAAAAGGGCTGGGGTTTTATCTGGGAGAATTGAGTCCTTTTATACAAATTGAGTACATCAACATGAACTTATCAGTTGGCTTTGTCATCCTTACCTGCAAGGAAAAAAAGAACTAGAAGTTAGTGCTGTTTATGTTATGGGCTAGCTATTGCAGTCTAAGATTATTGTTCTATTTTTTTCTTATGATGATCCTATTTTAGGATGTCTGTACAATATTATACCACTCACAATCCCTTAGTATTTTTTATGAATATGATTCACTAAATATGGTTCAAATATAGAAAGGTGAATAAGTACAGTTTAACCAGTTTTGACAAAGTGAACACATTTAGTCAGTGTTCTGATCGAGAAACTCATCCCATGACTGCTTCTGGTCATCTCTCTACCAGCTTGAGTGCAACCTCTTCTAATGGATAATTTTATAGATAACTTTATATGAACCTAATAATCTGATGTTACTCTGCTTTTTAAAAAAATATTAAGCTGTGAGATTATACTTTGCTGTTGAAGTAGTTTGTGTTTACTATATATGCTATAAGAGAAGTTTGTAAACATTTTTAGTAAATGGCTTTGGTATTGTGGAACCTATGGGCTATAATCATATACCTCAATGGTGCTGCTGTTACAGAAAAGCAATCATAGACAATAAGTATGTGAATAAATATGCATTTCTATAATCCAATGTAATTTTAAGATAAAACCAAGCAGTCAGTGTGACTTGACACACAGGTTATAATTTTGCTGGGTCCTTAGATATTTCCTTAAAAACATATCACAGTATTCGTCCATTATACTATTAATGACAACTGAGTGCTTTTCATTTTTCGTAGTATGATGTAGCATACTAATTTGAATATCCTTGGTAACAAGGATCCTTGAATATCCTTGGTCTCATACATAAATGAGGAGGTACAAGAAAATTTTGAAAAAAAAATATTAGCTTTTAATTACATTCCTTTACCGTGAGTTTTTGGAAGTCCCTTCACATATTGGATCATAGCTCACTGCCCTCGAATTAATGCTGCCTCAGAGTGATGCGCCATGGGCTTCTGAGATGGTAACTGAAGAGCAGAATGCCCAGTGTGTCTCCCATGGAGCAGCCAGCCATATGCAGCACACCTCCGTTCATAGATTCAGTTTGTCTTCCCTGATAAGATGGAGCAACTTACCGCAGTAGTTGCACCAACTTAAGTGTCCACCACGCAGTGTATGAGGTTTGCCTCGATTCCCATTTTTAAAAACATGTAACTAGGTAATATGTCTGCCTTTACAGTGATCTCTATGTATCACTGGGGTTTTAATTTGTATTTTTGATAGAAGACTACTGATTCGATTGTGTCGTGATTATGGATTGAATTGTGCCCCTCTAAATTTGTCAATGTGTCAGCCAGACATGTACAGAGTTAATGCTCCTATGAGGTGATCTGATGTGACAATGTCTTAATTGTAAAGGGATTAGGGAGGTGTGGCAGTCATGTACTCATGATTGGGAGTCTAGGGGTGGAGTCTAGGTTGTCAAATGGAGATAGCTAATGAGTAGCCAAGAAAGTCTCTGTGTGGGCATGGCTTTCTCCTAAGATTTCTGGGAAATCTCGTGGTATTTCCCAATTGGAGTAGGGAGACCGGACGGAGTCTCCAAGAGACGAACTACTGACAAGATGAAACGACAACATGCTGATTCCTGGAGAATGGAGGAGTCGGAGAAGTCACATGGGCTTGCCCTGATGGAACCAGACCTCTAGGGTTGGAGAAGCCAAAGAGAGACCCTGCCAGCACTGAGGTGCTCTCACTGCCAAGGGATACTGCTGATGGACATGGAAACCTTGAAACGAGAAACCATGGAGAGACCTGCCAGTGCCAGGATGCCTCTACTGCACATGCTTCGTGAATTAGAAGGAGACTTTATAGACTGGCATCAGATCACATTCCTGAGCTGATGGCAGGAGAATTTCTCTGAGATGTGACTTGTATTTCTCTTTATTTTACAAGAAATCACAGGAGAGAGAAGACAGAGGACCCTACCATCAAGAAAGTAGAGCTAGGAATATATTGTGTGCTTTGGATCTAGAATTCTTGTGCTGAGGAATTCTTAGACCCCGAAGAAGTTTTTTATGACTATAGATGTGTATCTTCAAAGAACACTGAACCCACAGATGTTGAAAGAATACAAAGACTTTCCTCCCTAGCTAATTGAGAGATAAGTGCTTTCTCTAGAACATTTGTCTTGAACTAGAACTCCGAGCTCCAAAAATGCTGTGAGGATATAGGGAAGGGCACCCACTTGCGATATTTTTGTTATAATAACACAAGATGATTATGACACTAATCAAATGACTTTTTCATAGATTTATAGCCATTTCTATTCAATTTTAAACAGTGGCTATTTAAGGATGACACTGATTTTATGATAGTGTTGCTGGTATGTTAAAATTGATTTAGAGGAGTTTTAAAATATACTATAAAGGAATGCCATCACTTGTGAAATATATATGTAAATATATGTATAATAAATACCTTCTTCCAGTGCCAGAAATTGCACATATGTTCAACTGTTCTTGTTAACACTTGAAATTGAATTGGAGTACAGAGATATTATCATTTTCAATAAGAAAAGCTGTTTGCTGATAGGGAAGTATCCTGATGTTATTATAGACTGTAAATTTAAAGTTAAAATCATTTAATCTATTTTTAAAACTTAAAACTCTTTTAGAAAAAAGTTTTGGCATCCTTATACAAGATATTTACTAAGTAAGATTAGCGATGCTATCTTTTTTGCAAACTATTAATGTCTTAGAAATAAAAATATTTATTGCTATAATTAAACCTGGAAGAGAATCTGGAGTATATAAAGCAGAGGGGAAGAGAGTAAGGGCAAAACTCAGACCTCAAGCAGCCATCTACTTTATGTGCCATTTAAGTCTATATACAAGCTCATGTGACTAAAGGATTGTACATAATAAAAGAAAAGATCAGAGGAAGATATTGTATTAGAGTTAAAATTCTGAGCAATTGGTTTGCAGAAGACTATTAAATGACAGTAAAAGCCTAAAATCCATTTTCAGAGACCTTACATGGATTAAACCATCATTGAATTTTCTCAGACTATTGACTAGGGAACTGAATAGTCTCATTCTCAGGGGGAATGCACTGCAGATAAAGTTAGGTTAAACTTTAACATATTATCATGGTTTGCCTTTTGACTCCTTTTTAATCCCTTCTAGTTTCTATTATCTTCTGCTTTCATTTGGCCTGAGGTTATTCTGTGTTGACTTTCATTATCATTTTTAGGATTTTTTGTATGATTTCATTATATAAAATCCAGAATGTGTTCCAGAGATAGTCACTAGATCATTTGTTACTTAGGGTCACAGAGAGGAGAATGTAGGGTTGTGAGGAGCTAATTACAATGTGTGCAAAAATAAAGAAAATATTTTTAAATTGTGATAATTTTATAGTTCTTAAATATTTAAATATTTAAAATTTTAAATTGAGTTATACAATATGTGAATTATATGCCAATAAAGTTGTTAGGATATTATTTAAGAAACTCAATCCTGAAGAAGTTATAATATATAGAAGAAAAAGAGATTTCCCCATAAGTGGATTTTCTCAGGGGATCCTCAGAATGACTTCAACAGCATGCTTAACTGTTGCAGAAATCACAAGAACCCAGTCAGAAAATTAAGTGAGATATTGTGAGTGACACTATATCATCTCCTAGTCCTCCTTTATCATCTCAGAAAAAAGCCGAAGGAATTATTTCCCAATGATGGCTGTAACACACTTTGTTGTCTATGATTCATCAAAGGTCACAGATATAGAATTTATTTGAAGATATCAATTGAATCTGGTAGTAACATTGAGAAAAAAAATTTAAAACAAAACCCACTGTGTTAGTCTGGGTAGATTAGAGAAACAAATTCATAAGCATGCATATGTATATAAGAGAGTATTTTATATTAAGCGTAATTATATATTAGGAAAACGTCCCAGTCTAGTCCAGATCAAGCCCATAAGTACCATATTAGTCCATATGTCCAACAGCAATCTGCAAAGTCCCTCAGACTCACAAGACACATATAATGATGCCAAATGCAGGATGATCAGAAGCCAGTGGGTAGAAAGTTTTTGAATCCAGTGGCGTTGTCAGCATCTCAGCACTGGCAGGAGTCTCCACGTGGCTTCTCTAGGTCCAGGTTTCTTACTGGTAGGTCCATGTGGCTTCTTCTCAGGGATGTCTCACAGGAAGCCAGCCGTGTCAGTCGAGTTTCTCAGGCAGTGATTGTTATCAGTAGAAAGTCCCCAAGGAAGTGAACTCAGAGAGATAGTGTCTCTGCCTCCAAGTAGAAATCACCAGATTTCCCAGAATTCTTCTGAGAAGACCATGCCCACACAGAGGTCTCATTGGCTATCTCCAGATTGACAGGCTATACTCTACTCCTACGGTCTTAATCCTCAAATTGACATCAGATTAGGTGACTGCCACACCCCTATGTACACCATAGAGCTATAGAACGATTATAAAACATTATAAGGATATTGAAAAGTTAATTTAATGAGGATGCATACAAGGCAAAAGGTGTCATATCTCTTCAAATTATTCCATAAAAGTAATGCAATGCCAATCATAGTCCCAACAATGTATTTAATGTAACTTTAAAAGAAAGTTTCTAAAATTGAAAAGCAAAAGGATCAAATCAGTCAAGGCAATTTAGAAAAGAAAGACAAAAATTAAGGAATTTTTGAATTTTGAATTTTTGAATGGGGAGATAACAAGACTTTTTTTTTATAAAGTTGCAATCATTAAGAAAACATGAAACAGTACAAAGAACCAGGCCAGTGGACCATTGTAGAGAGCCTACTGCAGAACTACAGGTAGTACTAAAAAGTGTCATTGTAAATAAACACTTCTGGCAGAATTTAGGAGTCACTTGAAAAAAAAAAACACACACACTTCATTCCCCACCCCACTGCCAATTTTTAAATAAATAGAAGACTTCAAGCAAATCTTTTAAAAAATTGAAATTCATCTTGAATTCAACATTTCTTAAGTAAGAAATAGAAAACCTCACTAATTATAAAAGAGATTTATACATTGAATTACATGAAAGCAAACATTTTATATTCATCAAGAAAAGAATAAAACCCATGAAATGAGAGGTGTCGGCAGGGAAAGAATTGTTTATAATGTATACACAGACATATTTATAACCAGGATTTTAAAAATCCTGTTAATCAATTAAAAGAAAGAGAAACTCTAAGTAAAAAATTGTCAGAAATACAAGTAGGTCATCCAGAGAGGAAGAAAGTCAAGTGGGGAATAAATAGGAGAAGATAGTCCAACTCTGAAGTAGTCAGATGAGAGCAAGATGTGCCATTGCACCAAGCAAATGGGCAGATATGCAAAAGTAAGATTATCAAGTGATGGCAAAATAAGATTTTTTTTTTCTTGGAGAGAATGAATTGGTGAATTCAATGTCTTTAACACTAGCGAAAATCACTATGCAAATGCATCTAACTCAGTATTTCAAATTCTAAGAAAAGGAACAGGCATATGCGTATGCAGAACAACTGTAATTGCAGGAAAGTAAAAAAAAGAACAACAGCAGAAAAAAATGGGATAAAAAAATTGTAGCAGAATCATAGGATGGAGTATGGTAGAGTAGAAAAAAAAGTGAATTCGAGCTACCTCTATCAGGATCCTTGGTTGCATTGTCAAGTAAACATTCAACTGGTAGCTAGCTATAAGGTGAGTGGTTCAAATCCAGTAGCAACTCTTGAGGAAAAAGGTGAGGCTCTTTTGCTTATAAAGACTTATAGCTTTGGGCTTGCAACATTGGGTTACTAGTTAGACAGGTGTCTCACACTCACGATGAGAGAAAACACAGGAATTTACAGATGGCTACTTTAGAGTTTGATCTCCAGAGAGGATATCAAGTACACATTACCAGTATTCATTTATACATATTGACCTGTGTCTTTGATATGTCTTGAGCTTAATAGTCTTTTACCAGAACAATTGCATTGCCTACTCTGTTCGTATCCAGTCACCTTACAGGTAAGCCAGCAACTAAATGAGTGATGCCAAGAAAATCCAAGTTACTGGCTGTATTCCCTTGGTAGTCTAAAAATATTTAGACTATCACCCCATAAGATTCCAACGTTTAAAAAAATACCCAAATAATATATAAATATCTACTTATACTTACATAAAAGAAGACAATAAAGAAATGAGTGGTAAACTTAAATTCAAGACATTAGAGGAAATAAAAGCCTTGTTCGTACATATGATTAAGTGTTAAGCTACGAGGGAAAGAGCTAGAGGTCGATGGACTCCCTCAAACACTGTTTACATTTGGTGCCATTGAGCTGAGTTGTCCTGCTCACATTAGTGAGGATGTGTGAGCTCATCCTTGCGGCCAGTGTCACTCCTTTTCACTCACCCTCGACTTTCCCAAATATGGTGTCTTTCTGAAGGAATTAGGCCCTCCGGTTAATGTGTCCAGAGTCCACTTCTGGTCTGTGAATGCCTGGCGACTGTTTCCAGCATCACAGCAGTACACAGCCACTGCAGTCTGACATACTGATGGATAAGTTGTAGCCCTAGAGATTATAATCAAGGAAATCCTTTGGAGGAGTTCATACTCTGTGACAAGGGGTTCTTAGATGAGTCAGAATTCACTCAGAGGTCACAGGAGAAGTGGAAGTAAGGAAGTAATAGGCAACAGAAAAAATGCAATTACAGTAACTTGGACTGAGGCACTGATTATATGATAGCATGTTCAAAATAAGTGAAAAAAAGTCTTACTATGTTTGCTGCAAAGGAACCTTTTGGTTGTACTTTCTTCAGTGTACATTTTTTTCAGGGTAGTCCGTGGTACTTTCAATATTCTTTCACAACATCAATTTAAATGTATCAATTCAGCTTTCACTTGAGTCTGAGGTAATTGGAAATACCTTTGCTTGAGGTGAAAAATGAATATAGAAGAAAAATTAGAAAACTGATATATCCTTTCATTTGAGTTAGGTCAAGGAATCCTACTAATGTAATCAGCTATTGTGTTGGACTGCAAATCAAAGTCCTAACCACTAGCTACTCTGAGTGAGACCTTACACTCAAAACAAACTCCCTGCTCCCACCAAGATTTATAGCCTCAGAAAAACCCAGAGGGGTCTTGCCACTCTGTCTTACAAAGTTCCTACTTCATAAAATAAAATAAAACCAAGACTAACTCACTCCTTGAAAGGACCAACAGAAGAGATAAGGACCAACAGAAGAGGTAAATGTTCTTTTTTTCCTATGACTCTTTTTAAAAAAATAAAATAACAGCAGCAGCAAAACACAAGCTATTCGAATGTGAAGTGAAATGTAACTACAGATATGGAGAGACTTAAAATATAAGAATATATGATGGATAACTTTGATGAGCTTAACAAAAATTATTAAAAATACTTCATTTTATAACAGCTATTAGTCAGATACACTTGACTAGCCAAAGGAGTCATTTTACTCTATCCTATACGGTAATTGTGGGTCAGAATCAGCTTGATGGTAGTGCGTTTCAGTTTGAACAGTCACTTGAGATATATTTCTCAGTCCAACTGATGAGAAACTATATTAGTGTTATCTTTAGGGGTCTAGGGTTTGTTTCAACTCAGGGACATTATATATAACAGAACAAAACACTATCCAGTCCTGTGCCATTCTCATGATCGATCCTGTGTCTGCACTCGTTGTTGCAGTCTTTGTGTCCCTCTATCTCATTAAGGATCTTTCTCTTGCTACTTTCCCCAGCATGATGTTTGTCCTTTTTTTTCTTATTTATTTATTTTCCTAACCCCCACCCCTAACCCCTAACACTAACCCTAGATATTTGTCTTTCTTAAGGGACTGGTCCCTTCTAACATTTCCAAAACACGTTAGAGAAAGTCTCATTATCCTTTCTTCTAAAATACCCTGGTTGTATCTTGCACAAGGATCCCTGTAGGTGACTAGGCTACACAATGAGCTGCTAACCACCAGTCTGTGGTTCGAATGCATCAGTTGTTGCTCCATGAAATGCTTCTGAAGGGTCACCATGAGTTCAAATCTTCTAGATGGCAGTGAGTTTGTTTGTTGTTTCCTTGTGTCGTGTGTGTGTGTGGGGGGGGGTGGGGGTGGGCAGGGTGGTTCAGATTCACCTTGTAGTTCTCAAAGTGACATTTTTGCTTTGTAATACGTTAAAGTCATCTTCAAGTATTGGTCATTTGATTTGTTGACTGATGCTTCTCAGAGTGGTGATTGCAAACCCAAGTAAAATAAAACCTTTTATACCTTCAAGATTGTCTTCATTTATTATGGCTTTTATTTATGTGAGACATAATCTACTATTATCCTTTTTTATTAAACTTAATTAACCCACCTAAGGTGAAAATGCAGTAAAATCGGAAGCCAAACCCAAGCTTGTATAAGTCAGTGGTTCTCAACCTTCCTAGTGCTGAGAACCTTTATATAGTTTCTCATGTTGTGATGATCACTCCCCCTATTCATAAAGTTATTTTTGTTGCTTCTTTATAACTATAGTTTTGCTACTGTTATAAATTGGGAGACCCCAGTGAAAGGGTCATTTGACACCTGCCCCCCAAATAAAGGTCTCATGACCCACAGTTTGAGAACCACTGTCATGTCCTTGCTCTAAGCCACTTTGCAATATTATTCCCTAAAATGATGAGTTGTAAATGGATTACAATGTAAGGTTTGTTCCAGTCAGACGGACTCCTTTTCCTATAGAGACTCACCAGGTTATGATGCTAAGTGCTTTAGAAATAAGTCAATAGGTCCTCATATAGATTGATTCTTGTTCAGTACTAATTTCCTTGGGGCATTGTTCTCTACTCCTTCCATACACTCTTTTTAGTGCATGAAGGAAAACGTTTAATTGCTTGTTTCTCTTTCTAAGTTCAAAGGTCAAACAGACATCCAATACAAAATTCAAGTTCATTTGCCTAAAGGAGAAGTAAATAAATATTGGCTCAAATGAAATTTTATTGACTCACTTTCTTTTTTTGAGTAGTATAATGAACTAAATGTGACCCATAGCAACTTCATTGATATTATTAATCCTGAAACTAAAAAGACTTAAAGGGAGAGTTATTTAAAATTAGACAAATTCATTTATAGTGGCAACACCCCTCCAGTTTGAGGGTCTTCTTGTGTTGGAATAAAAAGGAAGCAAAGATAACAGTGTATTTTTCCATTTTAAAGTAAACCCATTTCCTTCTCTGTTAAAAAATAAGTGGTACTCTTATGTTTGTGATAAAATATTTCACTGGTTTTCACAGGTGACTTATGGAATATGGCATTGTCTCCTCACAACTCCATGTGCATTACCTGTTTAGTAGTATTCACAAAGCCCAAAATGTTATATATGTCATCCTTTTCTCCTGGTCTAACAGAAAACCAAACGAGTGGTCTTGTTTGTTGATGAAGACAGGTGCCATCGAGTTGGTTCTAATCAATTGCAACCCTGTGTACAACAGAACCACACACTGCCCAGTCTTGCACCATCCTCACAGTGATTCTGTTTGAGCCTACTGGTGGAGCCATTTGGTCAATCCATCTTATTGAGGGACTTCCTCATGTTCACTTCCCCTCAACTTTACTAAGCGTGATGTCCTTCTCCAGGGTTGCGACTCTCTGGAGAACATGCCTAAAGTATGGAAGGCAAAGTGTTGCCATCCTTGCCTCTAAGGAGCATTCTGGCTCTACTTCTATACCAATACAGATCTGTTTGTTCTTTTGACAGTCCATGGTACTTCATGGTGTATTCTTTGCAAACAACAGAATTCAAATGCATGTAGTCATATTCACTCTTCCTTCTGCAATGTCTAGCTTTCCCACGCATATGACATAATAGAAAATACCATGGCTTGGGACAGATGTACCTTAGTCCTCAAAGCAATATTTTTGCTTTTCAACACTTTAATGAGGTCATTCCATCTCATTTACCTATGGAATACCTCATTTGGTCTCTTGACTTCTGTTTCCATCATCATTGGTTATCAATCCAAGAAAGACAAAATCCTTGAGTACTTCAATCCTTTATCCATTTAACATGATGTCCAGTGTGTTAGTCCAGGTAGACTAAAGGACAAAATTTCAAAGACACGTGTATATAAGAAATGGGTTTATATTCAAGAGGAACAGGACATTGAGAAAACATGCCAGCTCAGTCCAGTTCAAAGTCATAAGTCCGATATTAACCTACATGTCCAAAATCAGTCTATAAAGTCTCCTTCCAACTCATGAAGTCACAGGTCAGTGGGTGCAGAGTCCCGGCACTGACAGGGGTCTCCCCATGGCTCCTCACTTCCAGGGCTCAGGGTCCATCAACAGCATCCCGTGGTGGCAGAAGCAACTCATCGCTGGCAGAGGCCTCCATGTGGCCGCCCCAGCCTCAGAGGTCCGGCTCCATCAGGGCAAAGCCATGTGGTCTCTCTGTCGGCTACTCCAGCCTCCCGAATGCCACAGTCCTGTGTTGTCTCTGATTAATCGTCTCTGAGACTAACTCCCAACAACTGGGGAAGATAGCTTCTCATCTTCATGAGGGAAATATAGTGAGATTTCCCAGAAGTCTCAGGACAAAGCCATGCCCACATAGAGGCCTCATTGGCTACTCAATGGCTATCTCCAGATTAACAGGCTAGACTCCACCCCTATGTCTCAATCATAAAATTAACATGAGCACATGACTGCCACACCCAGTTATAAGTAGTATCATTTTCTTTACATTAGTTTTAATCTATACTGAAGGCTGCAACGTTTGGCCTTTATCAGTAAGAGTTTCAAGCACTCCTCACTTTTAGCAAGTGAGATTGTGTCATCTACATATTGCAGTTTGTTAATAAGTCTTTCTTTCCCCTACTCAAGTACTCCCCCAGTGTAAGAATATTTTGTTCAAATAATTCAGCAGTCAGAGATGCTCACCTTCCCAACATGATCACTAAAGACACAGTGGGTGCATAAGCAAATATGGCAATGAAAGCTGATGATGCTTGGCTATCAAAAGATATAATGTACGGGGTCTTAAAAGCTTGAAGATAAACAAGTGGCCATTTACCTCAGAAGCAGCAAAGCTCATAAGAAGGAAGCACACCAGCCTGGGTGATCACAAGGGGTTGGAGGGATCAGCTATCAGGCATCAAAGTAACAAAATAATCATATCATTGTGAATGAGGGGGAGTGCACAGTGGGGACTCCAAGCCCATCAGTAGACAACTGGACATTCCCCCACAAATGGCTAGCAGGGAGGGGCCAAACCAGTCAGGGTACAGTGTATCAATAATGAAACATAATGTGTTTCTCTAGTTCTTCAATGTTTCCTTCTCCTCCACCCACCACTATCATTATCCCAATTCTACCTTATAAATCCTGCTGCACTGGAGGGTGTACACTGGTACAGACAGGAACTGGAAACACAGGGAATCCAGGACAGAAGAACCCCTGAGGACCAGTGGTGTGAAGGGCAATAATGGGAGGGTAGAGGGAAGGTGGGATAGAAATGGACAACATATAACAAGAATCTACTTATAACCTCCTCCCTGGGGGACAGAGAACAGAGAAGTGGATGAAGGGAGATATCAGAGAGTGAAACATATAACAAAGTAATAATCTATAAATTACCAAGGGTTCATGGGGAAGGGGGTGTAGGAAGGTAGGGGAAAAATGAGGAGCAGATACCAGGAGCTCAAGGAGAAAGCAAGTGTTTTGAGAATGATGAAGGAAATGCATGTCAAAAGTACTTATCACAGTGGATGTATGTGTGAATTTGATAAGAGTTGTGTGAACCCCCAATAAAATGATTTCAAAAAACTGATTTCAAAATAAATAAAGCGTTGAAAAGCAAGGATGCTACTTGGAAGACTAAAGTGTGCTTGACCCAAGTCATGTCCTTATATGCATATGAAAGTTGGATAGTGACTAAGAAAGATTTGAGAAGAAGCACAGTGTTTGAGTTAGGGTACTGGTAAAGAACACTGAAAGACCACGGTCTGCCAGAAGGACAAACAGCTCTGTCTGGGAAGAGGTGTGGTCAGAATGCTCCTTAGAAATAAGGATGGCAAGACTTCCTACTTCAGACAAGTTGTCAAGAAAGAACAATCCCTGGAGAAGGACATTTATTGAGCAAAAGGGAGGGACCCAGAACTGCAACAACAGGCACAAACATAACAATTGTAATGCTGGTACAGGACTGTGAAGAGTTTTGTTGCATTTTATATACTCCATGTATATAAATAACAATGACATAATAAATTTACTTTGTTTGAGCAATAGAAAAAAAAAGTCCTCCATCAATCATGATGCTGTGTTCTTCATATGATCCAGAATCTTGAAGATTTGGTCAGCATATATATTTAACGGGGTAGAAATGGGTCTAAAATCTACTAACCATCTGACTTGGACTGTATGAAATATGAATATAGAAAAATTGGAAGTCTTCAAAAATCAAATAAAACTAATAATTATTGATGTCTTAGGCATTAGTGAGTTGAAATGGAATAGCAATGGCCAATTCTAATCTGAAAAAAAGAAGTTTACTATAGCTTGAATACCAAAATAAAGAATAATGATGTTGTATTCATTGTCATAAGGGAAAATTTAAGCTATATCTTAAAGTACAATGCTGTCTGTGAGACAAACATATCTATCTACCTTCACTGAAATCCAATCAATGCAATTGTCCTTCAAATTCATGAAAAAAAACCCCACAAAAACCTGTGATGAAGCAATTAAAGAATTCTACTAGCAATATCAGTCAGAAATCGATCAAGCATTTGAGAAAGATGCATTGATAACTGATGCTTGCTAGAATGCAAAAACATGGAAAATTAATGCTTATTAGAATGGGAAACAAAGAGGAAGGAACACTAGTTGGAAAATATGGTCATTGTGATAGGAGCAAAGCTGGACATCTCTGGACCAATGATGAGAGAAGATTTGAATAGCTGTTGGACATCACCAACAACATTCACAAAGAAAACAAAAGATCATTAAAAAAACAAGAAAGAAAAGATCAAAGTGATGTTAGAAGAGATTCCGAGATGTGCTGTTAATTATATAGCAGCTAAGATAAATGAAAGAAAAACTAAAGTCAAAGAATTTAACAGAAACTTTCAAAGGGAAGCCTGAGAAGGCAAAATAAAATATACTGAAATGTACAAGGAACTAAAGTTAAAAAATCAAAAGGGAACAACACAGTCAGCATATCTGGAACTAAAAGAACTAAAATATGCTACCAGCTTGGAGTTGCAATAGTGAAAGATGGTACGAGCAAATAGTGAATGATGCTGGAAACATCAAACGAAGAGGGTTCACTGCACCAAAAATAACATCTACAGTCCACCATTTCAGAAGGTAACAAATGAGCAGAAGCTAATAATGCTGAAGGAAGAAGTTCAAGTTGCAGAAAAACTATCAAGGGAAAACAGCGCTCCAGTAATTGATGAAATGACAATGGAAATGTTTCCAAAAAATATGATCTAACAGAATGCTCAAATTAGAGAACAATATTCTGGGTATTCTAGGCAAGTAAATTTTTTTCCTGAAGATCACCCAATATTGGTTGTAGCAGTCCATTGATAAGGAACTGCCAGAGTTTTACATGAGATTCAAAACAAGCAAGGGATATCATTGCTAATGTGAGATGGATCTTTGCTGAAAGCAGAGAATACGAGAAAGATGATGACTTGTCATTCTCAATGTCAGGGCATTTGACTATATGGATCATAACAAACTATAGATAGCCTTAAGAAGGCTCGGCATTTCAGAACACTTCATTGTGCTTATGAGTTACTTTGATACCATGTGTCAAGGTTGCTGCAAAAAACAGAACAAGGGAATCTTGCATGATTTGCAATCTACAAAGATGTGCATCAAGGTTATATTCTCTCACCATATCAATCTATATGCTAAACAAATCATTAGAGAAGCTGTTCTACATGAAGAAGAATGTGACATCAGGACTGAAGGACGTCTTAATAGCGAACTGCAATATGCAGATGGCACAACTTTACTGGAAGTGAAGATGACTTGAAACACTTGCTGATGAAGGTCAGTGCTACTTCCTGACAGATTAAAACTCAGTGTCAAGAAGACCCTGATCCTTAAAACTGAACAAATAGGTAATAATAAAAAATATTAGCATTTTCTAGGGCTTTCTCTTGCTTCCATCCACAGTCAATGCTCATGGAAGCAGCAGTCAAAGATCAAAAGATGTTATTGCATTGGGCAAGTCTGCCGTGCAAGGCTTCTGTACAGTATCGAAAAAGCCAGGATGCTTCTTGGAGGAGTAGGGTGTGACTGACCCAGACCATGATATTTTGATGCCCCATATGCCATATGCATGCAAAAGTTGGATGTTGAGTATGGAAGATTGAAGAAGAATGGAAGCATTTGAATTGTGATGCTGGGGAAGAACATGAAAGTTCCATGGATTGCTAAAGGGACAAATCAATGTTTTGGAAGAAGTATGGCCAGAGTGCTCCTTAGAAGCAAGGATGGTGAAACTTCTCCTTTTGCATTTGGATATGTTGTCAGGAGAGACCAGTCCCTGGAGAAAGATGTCGTGCTAGGGTAAGTAACGGGACTGCCAAAGAGAAAGAGGACAATCCATGGTTGAGAATGGCTCAGTGGCTGCAACAATGTGCTCAGGCTTAGGGACAATTGTGAGGCTGTCACAGGACTGGGCAGTCTTTTGTTCTGTTATGCATGGGGTCACTGTGGATCCGAACGCTCCAGAAGGTATCTAACAATAACAACAACAAATAAAAACAGCATAAACAAGCATTTTTGTCCTCTCTCATTACCTGAAAGCAGCTCTTGCCTGGTGCAATGGAAAGCCCATTGTGCCACACTAAGTACAGAGACAGAAAAGAGCGTATTTGCTTTAGCATAAGGAGAACACAGATAGGTCCCTTATTGTCTGCATCAAAAGCATCAGGCTAGACTCAGCTTTTATATTTGCTTTATAAAAGCTAACAACCCCATCTACACATTCCATTCCCAAGGACAGGGGTATTTTGCCATATGAGAAGAACAACCAAAAACCGCTTTTAATTTGCTCTGAGCTTTATTTAAGAGAGTTCTATTGCCGCTAACTCGAAGGAGGCAACACCAGTTGCAGGGGGGTTCAGGTCTTCTTCATGACTGACCTCTTTTGGAATTTTATATGTTAGGATCTAGCATCCTCTGCCCCTTGGCCTGAGGATTTCACTTTACGAAGTTTTTAGGCACCGAGTCCTCAATCCCTATTTCTGCCTCTAACTCTCTCCAAATCCATTCTCCCCCATCTCAATTTCATTTATCTCTCTGACTTGTTGAGTTTTCTGAAAGATGCTCCAGTCAAATGTTCCCTTTTTTTAATTTAACATGGTCTTCTTGGTAATTTCTAATCTTCTGATCTGAGAAACTAAACTGGAAGCTCTAGATAGAATGCTAAATAAATTTAACCCAAATTATAAAAATTTATAGTTTAAATCCAGATAAAATATCTACCTTTCAGCTTCCTCTTGTACCCACCCTGTCTCTTTCACTTCTCAGACATAGCAATTTCAGTAATTGCATCATATACTTTTTGAGAAGGTCCAAGGAGACCCTCTCCAACTTTACTTTGACTAATGTAATTTACATGCAGTTTCAAAGACCATGCTTGAACTTACTAAGCAGCCTTTTAGCAATATTCTGAGACTATGTTCTCATGGACAAGTAACAAGACAGTTTATTAATAATGAGAAGAAAGCAAAATGATTAAGCATCAAGCACAGATCTTGGAACCCAAACCACATACATATACTCACCCAGAACATATGAGACACTCACTCAATAATCATTTACACCCTCCTAGTTCACTGTGGAAGTGAGAACTGAACAAGAAAAAAGATGTATAACTCATTTGTAACAACCTGTAACGTCTCCAACTTTCTTCTATTTATTAGAAACTCCTGTTCTCTTTATTTTTATGGAAGTCATTGATATCTTCCTGAGACTTAAAATGAGAGGAAAAAGATGTGGATCAACATATTATGTTCATATAGTTTATCAAAAAGAGACACAGAAATCTTTACCTGAATAATTTAGATATTGGCTAAGAACCCAGCTCTTGAGCACTTTAAGTCAGCCAAGAATGATAACAACAAAGGCGAGCAGAAATTCCAGAAATTTTTTTCATTTTTGTTTGCAGTCTGTGAACATATGGTCAGAAGCAGTCTGCTCTGTTGGCTAAATCACGGAACTAATGAAGCAGACATCCTTGAATGAGTTATTTAGCTTCTAGCCAGAAAAATAACCTCTGTTTTCCTTCAGCAGATTGTCTGCTTACAGCCGGGAATCTCTCTTCCACGTGTTAGGAAAGCAAGCTCTTGAGATTAGTGAGCTCAAGGCAAGAGTCATATGAATGCAAGAAACCAGGGGAAAATCCATGGCATAATAATGAAAGCAGATAACATTTTCTCCAATAAGTAGCTGAATGATTAATATCACTAAGAGAAATTTACACCCCAAATAATACGAATCATAGCATCACCTGAAACCTGAGATTTTGTTTGTTTGTGTTCGTATTTTTTAGCTACATGGGAGCTTGGGATGGGGCCAGGAGAATGGACTCTGACTGGCACAACTGTGGTCTCAGGGTGTGCTTTGTTTGGCTTGGGATTTTCCAATAATGTGTTGTGTGCAGTAGGTTTTAACTTAATAAAGTTTATCCCTGTTGTTATGTATTCTTTGAGCAGTTACTATCCTCCAAATTTCAATCAGAAATTATTTTGTTTTTAATTATGTGATTGAAATGTTATATTTCTCTTCTTTATTTGTAACTTAGCATCAACGCTTTAAATACTAACTAAGAGATTGCTAGTTTAAATCCATTCAGTGGCTCCAGAGGGGGCAGATTTGGTAATCTGCTCTTATCAAAAATCACATCCTGGTTAACCATGTTGTGACTACCTGGTCAGCTGAAGTTGCTCTGAGTTGATAAAGACTTGATAGCACCTATAAACTACAACAACAATAATGTATCCATTGTGGTAAAGTAATTTAAAAAATCACATTACGATCATGTATAGTACCTTAATAACTTAAATGATAAATGCTGCCATCTAACTTTTAAAAGTGACCCATCATTCTTATGTCCTAGAACATAGTGTCTTCCTACCATACCATGGACAGCTCATGCCCTTAGAACTTTGTTGTGGCTCTTCCCCCTGCTTGAATCCACTCGCAGCCAACCTTGAGACCTTCAGATTCTATTCATCCTTCAAAGCTTATGCAAAACACCAACTCTTCATTTAGACTGTCTCGGGTTCTTCTTCTCCTCCCTTGATTGCAGGAGTTAATTGAAGTCCCCCGGTCACCTACAGAAGTGCCCTCATGACAGTGTGTTTGATGCCCATCCATACCCTTTGTCTGAAGCTCTAATTAGGTGTCCTCAAACTTTTTAAGCAGGGGGCCAGTTCACTGTCCCTCAGACCAGAGGAGGGTCGGACTAATTAAAAAAACAAAAAAACAAAAACCAACTATGAGCAAAGTCACTGCAAGTGCTGGGTGAGTCGAGACTAAGCAGGATAAGCAGGATAGCAGTGGCACCCCTGCTTGTTTAGAGCGTTTTTTGCAGTTCTGAAGAGCACTGCTCCCAAACTTGCTCTGGAACTTCCCCAGGGCAGTGCGTGATTAATGAAGAAAAGTTGAGCAGTGATATCCTCCAGGGTAAATTGCTACCTAGGGAAACAAGAACCAAAGGATAATGGCTTTTTACTTTGCTTTCTCAAGGATCCTTGGCAGTTCAGTGGTTAAATGCTTGGCTGCTAAGCCATTCGCTGCACGATGGCAGAGAGATGTGTCTGTCTGCTTCTCTAAAGATTACAGCCTCAGAAATGCCGTGGGGTGGTTTGAGTGTCCTGTGGCTTGCTCTGAGTGGGTCTGCACTCACTCCTTGGATACAGGCATGGTTATCTGGGTTTTCTTTCTCGCCGTAGTTTAGTTTAGGGCAGGAGTTTCGTCGTGCATCCCTCAGGATGTCCAGAAAGGAGAAACAATCAGCTTGTACAAAAGCTCTTGTCACAATGGAACAGCACATTCTTATATTTGTTTTTCTTTTTCCTTGCTTCAGTCTTCTCTTTCCCTCCTGCTTCCCTGGGATTTTACTCTCAGATAGACAGCACGTAAATGTTTGCCTTCAGTACTGTTTTTCTAGGGCACTGGGGATCAGACAGTGAAGCGGCAGTTTTAGTGACTTGCGGCAATTATAATGTGTTCCCTTTTACCAGAGGAAATGATAACCTATGTGGATGCTGAAGATTAACTTGGTTCCCTGGTTCAGAAAATGTAGCATCCTGGTTATGATAGCCTATTTTCTTTCCCCTCTGTTAGGCACTATGAACCACATTTGAAATAAACATCCAGATTTGAAGAGAGAAATACCTAATTGGTAGAAAATACAAGATTATAGCACCATGCATTAGGCCCCTCAGCTGAAACTCCAAAATCACTGGGGTAGAGCCAGGTATGTCCTGGGTGCTGGGGTTTCAGTACAGGACTGTGAGTAGAGGCCTGGAAGCCCACGCTGAAGTTCACAGAATTAGAGGAGAGACCACTTATAAAACCTGAAGGTCCATAAGTGATACTCTGATAAAATAATTTATAAAACTCCATCCAATGTCAACAAAATGCAATAAGAATTTTTTTTCTGAGTTATCACATTTTAACATTGATGTGATAATGTTCTGGTGAGTCAGTTTCTATTCATAGTGACCTTATGGATAGAAGAAGAAAACACTGATTGGTCAGGGTCCATCTTCACAACCTTTATGTTTGAGCCTATTATCGCAACCACTCTATCAATGAATGTCTTCATGTCATCATCCATACGGTGCTCTGATTTAACTGTCCTCCACTTTGTGATGCATTGTAAATCCTACCTTCTAACCATACTGTATTAGTCTGGGTAGACTAGAGAAACAAATTCATAAACGCATATGGATAGAAGGGAAATGTTTATATACAAGAGGAATGGAACATTGAGAAAGCATCCCAACCCAGTATAGTCCAAAGTCAGAAGTCTGATATGAGCTCATATGTTCGATACCAGTCTATAAAGTCTCCTTCTGACTCATGAAGCATGTGCAGTAGAGACGTTCCTGCACTGGCAGGGGTCTCCCCATGACTCCTTATTTCTAGGGTTCAGGATCCATCACCAGGATCCATTGGCGGTGGGAGCATCTCAGTACTGGCAGGGGTCTCTCTTTGGCTTCTCCGGCCCCAGAGGTATGGCTCCATCAGGAAAGCCTATGTGGCCTCTCCTCCACCTCCTCCATTCTCCAGGAATCAGAATTGATCAGCAAGCTGTCATCTCGTCTTGTCAGTAGACTGACTCCAAGAGAGTCAAGTTTCTCTTCTCCAATTGGGAAATATCATGAGATTTTTCCAGAAATCTCAGGAGAAAGTCATGCCCACATAGAGGCCTCTGGCTACTCAATGGCTATCTCCAGATTGACAAGTTAGACTCCACCCCTAGACTCCCAATCATGAAATTGACACAAGTACGTGACTGCCACACATGCTTTGAAGAATGAAGGCCTGCTAGTGTAGTACAGCGGCTATCCACCTGTGGGTCTGTAACCCTTTGGGGGTCAAACAATCCTTTCACAAGGTCACTTAAGACCACCAGAAAATCCATCAAAATTTCACAATGTACTATGACCTATATAGTTTTTTAAAATCATTTTATTGGGGGCTCATACATAGTTTTTCACAATATATAAATAAGCAGATTCATCAAGCACCCTCACATGTCCACTTCTGTTATTGTTCTTAATCGTCCACCTTTTCCTTTAAGCCCCTAGTATCGGCTTTTCCATTCCTTCCCCTCTTCCCCTGGTCTCTCCTCCCCTCCAACCCTCAATACTTTATACATTGTTATTGTTCTGTCATATCTTATACTGCATGACCTCTCCCCCAACCCACTCCTTTGATGCCCGTCCTTCAAATAGGAGCTTGTGTATATATCCTTGCTGTTGGTTCCATCTCTCTATCCCCCCTTCTCTCCATCCTTCCAGTATCTCCAATCTAGCCATTGGCCCGAAGGGGCCCATCCATCCTGGTTTCCCCATATCTCCAGCTCCCCTCTATGCTAGTGTGACTTTTCCAGTCCATCTGGATTTGCAAGGTAGATTTGGGACCATGATGGTTGGGGGGCGGGGAGGAAGGCTTCAGGAACTAGAGGGAACTTGTATGCATCATAACTGCCCGGCTGCCCCTTGACTGGTCTGTCTCCTCCTTGTGACTCCCCTGTAAAGGGGTGACCAATTACCAACCAGTGGGCCTGAGGTCCCCACCCTGCTTTCCTCCTCCTATGTAATGATGTGATTCTTGTTCTTTGGTGCTCGATATCTGCTCCCTTCGGTCCCTCTTGATCACGCATGCTGGTGTGCTTCCTGCATGTGGACTTCACTGTTTCTGCGCTGAATGGTGACTCGATTATCTTCAAGTCTTTGAGATTTCAGGTATTCAATCATTTGTTAGCTGGGTACCATCGTTTCTTCTACTCTGTTTGCCTCTGTATCCATTTGTCATCAGCGATATCAGGAGTCAATTGGTCCATTGAGTTTGATTTTTGTTCTTTGATACCTGATTGTTTCAGCACCTCATGATCACACAGGTAAGTGATCTTCTTTTATGGTGGGTTTTGGTGCTTCTGAGCTAGATGGCTGCTTGTTGATGCTCAAGCCTTTAAGACCCCGGGTGCTCTATCTTTTGATAGCTGGGCCCATCTGCTTTCTTCACCACCCTTGCTCATGCTCCTACTGAATATATTATATACCAGTTTTTAAAAAAATCTCTTGAAATATTGTAACACCAAGTCTCTCACACACATGCCCATGAATCTAAGTGTGCATTATCAGCATGGCACAGGGACTGAAACCAAGGAATTTATGTGAGAGCTGGTTTTAGATCCATAAACCTCCCGGGTTCCTGAATAGTATCTTGGTTAAAAATCATAAAGGAACTTTCACAAGAAAAATGAGTGCGACAAAGTATTATGAAGAACAAAGACAAATAAGTCATTGTGAGGCAGAGTAGCCAAAGGCTACCCAAAGACTTACCCAAAGTCTTACCCAAAGACTTACCCAAAGACTTACCCAAAGATTTACTCAAAGACTTACCCAAAGATTTACTCAAAGACTTACCCAAAGGTCTGTGTAACAAAATAACTTTAAGAGATTATAAATTCACTAATTTAAAATAACTAAAGCAATGTAATCACTGAAGAATATATGAAATGCTAAACTAAAACCCAAAACAGACCAACAAACGCTGATTTGAAGAAGAAACATATAGTAAGTCAAGAAATTGGAAACCATGGTATTGAAAATAAAACAATTCCATAGGTGAAACAGTACAGTCGACCCAGTTAAGGAGAACACGAAGGGCCCGAGAGGTGTAGTCTGCAGCTGGAAACCTCCTGCCACTCTGCGGGAGAAAGGCCGGGTTTTCTACTCCAGCAGCGAGCTGTGGTCTCTGAAACGCACAGGGACAACCCCGCTCTGTCCTGCTGGATGACTATGAATTGGCATCAACTCCTTAGCGGCGAGTTTGAATTGAAGGAGAAAACAGACTCATTTGAACACACCTGGAGATGTTAGGAAGAATTCCAGGGAAAAGAAAGGGTGGGGGAAGAGAGAGGGTGAGGGTTAAGAAATACAAAAAGGAAATTTGAATTAGAAGGTAGAGTGAGGTTTTCTACTTCTTAAGGAGCTATAATCTCAAAAAATCCACACGGACAGTTCCAGCCCATCCTAGAGGGTTGCAATGAGTCATTGGTACCTGAATGGTAGTGAATTTGGTTTTAAGATTTGGACACTGTGAACACTGTAAAAGCTAGAGCTTGAGGAGGCTACTTTGGTCTTTTGGGTTTTCCAAGTGTTTTGCCTTTTGTTAGGGTGTCATCTCGCATTTCTTCTATTGCTCACCTTAGTGGGGGGCATTTGAGTTCTCCTCTGACAGATTTCCACCTTGTGATGATTCTGTCTCTTGCTGATTTTATTGTAATTGACGGGATAGCAACAGACAATCTTCTAAATCATTGAAGGGTCCTAATGCTTCAGTCTTAGTAAATAGATATAAACTCACCATTTTATTTATTAAAAACCAGAAGCATTTCAGAGAAAAATGCCTTTGGACTTTATATCATATAAAAAAGACAGACTGAGCATTTCTCATCAACACTCCGAGAACAGAGGCTGCCTTTCTTTGCTGTGTCTATATCCCTTCAATTCATGCCTCAAATGTCCTGTTACTTTGTCCTCTTAAATCTATCAAGTATCCTGATGTCTCACTTTTATGCTGATATATGTCATTCCATTTTGGGTCCAGAAAGATGATCTAGAATTATATCCTTATATCAAAATTCTTATTTGTTACTCACTGCGATGAAGCACCAGAGAAATATGTTCATTAATGTAAATGTATTGGTTCACCTTGTTCATCTAAACCACATCCATATTTCCTAATAATACTTTTGGAATCACCTCCCAAACAAAAAAAAATCACTGCTGTCTAAACCATCCCAACTCTAGAGATCCTTTTTAAGTTTTATAAGATTGTATATCGTCACAGGAACATACAGTTTTATTGTTTTCCCTAGGAATTGCTGGTTTTAATGTCTGGTTTGTACTTAGCAGCCAAGTGCTTAACATATAGTGCATTAGGCGGGGTAGGCAGGGTTCTCTAGAGACATAAAACCAAGACAGTTATGAATATATATATATATATATATATATATATGAAATGCAACAGCTAATTAGTCCACACAGCCATACTGCTGGCTCAGTCTAACTCACATTGTTGGGACAATGAATGTACTAAAGGTCTCTACAACTCATGCTGTCAGTTGGTTCAAAGTCAAGCATCCAGACTGGGTAGTGTTGTGGAGCCAGCCCGCAGGCAGGCAACATGGCAAGATGGGGCAGAAACAGAAAGATGTTCAGATGTGAGGCACAGGAGAGGCCAGTAGTGGAATGTCAGATGAAGCCTCATGGGATAGGGATGCCTCACACAGTGACATGATCTGCCATGATCCGTGGGTTGGCATGGCCCTAACTTAGGGACAGTGCACTGGTCAGTTCACCAGGGAGAAAGAGCAATAGGCCAGATTTGAAGAGTCATTTATTTAGGTCATTCTTAAATCAAGTTGTGGCCTCATTGATAAGCGAAACTCAGCCATTATGTTCCTATCACACATAGCCACACTCAAGCTCCTTACAAGACCAAACAGTTGTACCTGAGTGCGTGCCTCAAGTTTTGCTTTGAGGGAGAAAGAAGATGAAGATACATTGCAGCATGCTTTCAAAATAATTTTATCAAGAATTTGTAGATTGTTATTGTTGTTAGTGCCATCCAGTCAGCTTCCACTCACAGCTCAGAGTACAACAGAAAACACACACATGCACACACAAAACCAGTCCCTTGTCTTCCTCACAATAATTATTACGTTTTAGCCCATTGTTGCAACCATTGTCAATCCATCTCCTGGAGGAACTTTCTCTTTTTTTACTGTTCCTCCTTCTTCAGGGACTAGTTTCCCCTGAGAATATATCCAAAGATGGAGTCTCCCTATCTTTGCTATGAGTAACGTTCTAGCCATACTTCTTTTAAGACAAATCTATTGATACCTTGGACAGTCTGTGGGACTTTCTGGTTTAAAAAAATTATTTAAAAATATATTTGAGAGTTGACTTAATTTGCTGACTCTTGCCTTTGCTTCTTACTTCTATCTTTCCACACACTAATTTATTTTTATTTTTGGTACTTTCAATATTCTTCATCAACAAGATAATTCAAATCAATTGATTTTTCTCTAGTCTTCTCTACTTTCACATTTATATGCTGCAACTGAAAATCCCATAGCTTGGATCAGAAATACCACAGTCCATAAACCAACACCCTTACCTCTCAACACTCTAAAAAAGGCTTGTGTAACAGATTTGCCCAATTTAATGTGTCCTCTTATTTCTTGACTGCTACTTCCACGAGCTTTGATTGTGGTGGGCACAAGCAAGAGGACATCCTTGAAAAATAACACTTCTCCTTTTATCATGATGCTACCTATGGGTTCAGTTGTTAGGATTTTAGTTTTCTTTCCATTGAGTTGTAGCTTTCTGAAGGATACACTCTTTGATCTTTATTTGCATATTCTTCAAGACCTCCTCACTTTCAGAAAACAAGGTTGTGTCATCTGCATATGGTTAATAGGACTTCTTTCAATTTTGATACTTAACTATATTCATATCATCCAGTCTCACTGATTATTTGATCAGCACGCAGATTGGTTAGAGGATATAACACTGAAAGACACCTTTCCTGAGTTTAAATCCCTCAGTTTTAGCTTGTTTTGTCCTCACAGCTACCTCTTAGTTGGTGTGCAGTTTCCACATGAACACACTCAAATGTTCTGGAATTCTCATTCTTCTCAAGACTGTTCATAAATTGTTGTGAATATCTTGGCACAGTCAATGAAACACAAGTGCATATCTTTCTGCTGTTTTCTGCTTTCAGCCAAGATTCATCTGATGTAAACAATGACATTTCTTGCTCAGCATCTTCTTTGACCTGTACCTCTGGAAACTCCCTTTCAAGTACTGATACAATAAAAATTTCACAAGCAAAATTTTCTTTCATATGATATCAATAATATTGTTCTATAAGCAATGCATTCTGTTGGGTCTCATTTCTTTGGAATGGCTACAAATTTGGATTTCTCCCTGTTAGTTGACCAAATAACTCTCTTTGAAATATTCTCTTTGAAATATCTTGACATAGACTACTAAATACTTCCAGTGCTTCATCAACTTCCTGAAACATTTCAATTAATATTCCGTCAATTCCTGGACTCTTGTTTTTGGCTATTGTTTTCAATTTAAACATGGACTTCTTCCTTCTGTACCATTGATTCTTGCTTATATACTACCTCTGAAAATGGTGGAACATTGAGCAACTCCTTTAGATACAGTGACTATATCTTCCTCCCATCTTCTTTTGATATTTCCTGAATCATCCATTGTTTTGCTCATAGAATCTTTTAATATTGCAACTTGACAATTTAATTTTTTCTTAATTTATTTCCGTTTCAGATATGCTGAACATATCCACTATGATTTTCTAACTCTGGATCTTTGAACACTTTACTATAATGTTTTACTTTGTCTTCTCAGGCTTCACTTTGAAATGTTTGTTCGGCTCTTTGATATCATCATTTCCTTTTACCTTAATGAGTGTGTGACACAGAACAAGTTCCAGTTTCTTCTGATGGTTACTTTGATCATTTTTGTTATTCTGTTTTTTAACGACTTTATGCTTTCTTCATGAATGATGTTCTTGTTATCTTTCCATAACTCCTCAGGTCTTCAGGTTTAATGCATCAAATCTGTTCTTGAGATGTTCTAAAAATTCAGGTGGGATAGACTCAAAGTCAGCTTTTGGCTTTTAGGACTTATTTCAATTTTTTTCAGCTTCACTCTGAAATTACATTATGAGCATTTGGTGGTCTGTTCCACAGTCAGACCCTGGCCTGGTTTTAGTTGCCAATAATAAGCCATCTCTTCCTATACATGTAGTCAATTTTATTTCTGTGTTTCAACTCATGACGTCCACATATGTAGTTGCCAATTGTGCGTTTTTCAAAAGGTATTTGCAATGTGAAAATTGTTGGTCTTGCATAATTCTCTTATGTAATTTCCAGATTTGTTTCTACTATGAAAACCATATTTTATAACCATTACTCCTTCATTTGTTTCCAGTGCTTATATTCCAAATGCCAATAATTATAGATATATCTTGATTGCATATTTGATCATTTTCAGACTGAAGTTGCTGGTTGAACGCTTCAATTTCTGCCTCACTACCTTTAGTGGTTGGCACAAGAGTTTGAATGATATATACTAATTGGATTTATTTCTAGATAGATCTTGAAGTATCCTGTTTTTGACAATGAAAATGATAACTTTTCTGTGAACTGTGTCATTGTTGACATAGTAAATCTTAAGATTTTCTGATTTGAAGTGTTGAATATCAGTCGATTTCACATCACTAATACCTAGAGTATCAAATTTTATGCATTCTATTTCAATTTTAATGACTTGCAATTTTTTCTAGATTCATTCTTGATACATTTCAGATTCCACTTAGCAATTGATGTTTATAGCTATTTCTTCTCATTTTGAGTCATGCCCCATTAGCAAAGAAAAGTCCATCGGTTTTACTGAATCAGGCTTTATTTACTCCATTTTCAATGAGTCTACTTTGAGAAGACACCTCTTTTTCAATCATATTTTAAGGACCTTCCAATCTCAGTTGCTTATCTTTTAGCAATATCTCTGAAAATGTTCTATTTCCATTCATTATGTTTTCTGTGACTGAAAATATCTTGATGGTATCCAGAGGGTTTTCAGAGGCTCACTTCTCTTGAGCAGACATTCTTCTCTGCAAATTGGAGTAATCTTAGTCAGTTTTTATGAAGGCTAACTTGTTTGGTTGCTAATGTGCTTGATTTCTAACAGTGGTTGCTGATATGCTTGATTTCTAACAGTGGCTACCCACAAGACCAGAGATTGGAGCCCACCAAGAACAACCTAGGAAGATAGACTGGCCTAGGTCTTTTTTTTTTTTTCAAAAAATCAACCATAGAAAATGGAGCACAATTTTCCTCTTGCATTCATGGAGTTGCCATGAGCCAGAACCCACTCCACAACAATTGGTCTTGGAGGAATCACTATTAGAATTAAATGTTCTCTATCATAATTTTCATATTAAGAGGAGGGAGAATTATATTTTATGTCAACTACATTTTATTCCAATACTATGCTGACATATAATAATGGAGTATCAGGTCTCCAAAACCTAATAGCAACCAGGTTTACCAAATAATCATAAAATATGGTCTTTATGAAGGATAATGTACCATCATGCTGAGAGATAGGCTTAATAACAATCTGCTGTATGCAGATAATACAACCCTGCAGTCTGAATGTCAGGAGAATTTAAAGCACTTGTTGATGATGATCAAGGATTATAGTCTTCAGGATGAGGTACACTTCAGTGCAAAGAAAACAAAAAACCTAACAACTTGACCATCAGGTAATATAATAAATTGAGAGAAGATTGAATTTTTTGAATTTTGAAACTTACTTGAATTCATAATGAATGCTTATGGAAAAAGAAGTCAAGAGACCAAAGAGTGAATTACATTAGGTAAATCTGACACACTAGAACTCTTCTGACTGTTGAAAAGCAAAGATGACCAATGTATACAAGCCCCAAGCCATAGTGTTTTCAACTGCCCTGATGCATGTGAAAATTGGACATTGAATAAATAAAACTGAATAAAAATCCAAGGCTTTCAGCTCTAATTTTGGAAAATAATTTTGAAAGTATCATGCATGGCCCAAAAAAACCAACTGATTGGTCTTGCAAGAAGTATAGCTAGAATGCTCCTTAGAGGCAAGGATCACTAATGAGACTTCTCAAGTACTTTGGACATGTTATCCGGAGAAATCAGACCCTGGAGAAAGATAGCATGCTTGGTAAAGTGTCGAGGGCAGTGAAAATGAGGCAGGCTCCAAGGATACAGATTGTGGCTACCAGGATGGACTCAAATATAAGAACAATTGTGAAGATTGGACAGTGTCTCATTCCTTGTATAACGGGGTCACTGTGAGTCAGAATCAACTTGATAATACCAGCAACAATAAATCTATTAAATAGTCCTGTTGGCACTATGAGCTAGACATTGGACTAAAAACTTCAATGTCATGGTTCAAACCGGCCAGCCATTCTGTAGGAGAAAGATAAGGTGATTTCCTTTGCTTGCATAAACATTTACAGTCTCAGATACCACTTAAGGTGACTATAATTGACTCAATGGCAGTGGAATATAGTTCTGATAGGACTAATCAGGATCTTTCAAGGAAGGAAAACACATTATACATTTTTTTATATTGGTGAGAAGGAACTGAAGCACCTAGATATTGTGGCAAAGCCTAATATTAAATTAAGATAAAACACATGAGGTGGGTCGGAGAAGGTGATTTCCCCCTTAGATTGAAGATCTAGTGCTATGGGGTTTGGGCATGGTCACCTGGGTCTTGTCCCACACTTCTGGACTCAGAGCTTACAAGTGAGCAGATCAAGGACCCTCTGTCTTGCTGACTGTTTCCTAATTATCATGATACATGTGGGAACAACTAGCATTTCCAGGATAAATCAGACACAAATATGAAGGCATCTGGGGATCAGGCAATAATTTTTGTATAACTTCAAGTGGAGGTTGATAGTTTAGAAGACCAATGGAGCATTAGAATTGATTTTAATATATTTAATATGGTTAGAGTTAACGGCTTATAGATTTTTATGAACGTAAGCTCAGTTATAGGTGTTGGCTGTGGGCCATAATATCAAAAAACTTGGGAGGAATACCTTTTTTGTTTCTTTCAAATCAGACTTAAGCAATGTCTCCACAAGTTATTTGGTTTCCATGTGAACTTCTGGAATCTTGAAAGACAAGAAATTTCCCAAAATGTATATTCTTATTTTTTCCCAGAAAGATCTTGTTATCTTATGTATAAGGTGCCAGATGTGTACAAAAGAGTATGTCTTAAAGGGAAGTCAGTAATGCTTTCATAATTTTTTCTTATTTTATATTTAGACTCTGTGAAGCCATCTGCATTTTTTAATGATTATGGGCTTAAATATCTGTCAGTCATAAACAAGTACAAATTCTAATGAACCAGTGTTTTTCTTTTTGTTTTTTCATGAAACTCTTAGAAATGATAGGAATTGAGATTTTATTTCCTGAGTTAGATTTTACAATCTTGGGATACTGATTTCAGTCTTATGCAAACTATGAAGATTATGTTTTTAATGATACAGGTATAGGTAATCCAATAGGTTATAAAACAAAACCGATGATAAATAAAAGTGACTAAAACTATAAAGCCAAATAGTATAGAAAACATCAGGCATGATATTGACCAAAAAAACCCACACTTGATATGAGAGAAACAAAAGTAAACATGGAAGATATACACCTTGTAATTCATTAAATTAGATTAGGGATTGTATTTGCTATTTGTTGACCTCAGAAATATTTAAGTCAGAAGATAAAATGTGGAATGGCCAAAAGGAATCAGAGATTTCAGAAATACACATATAGGAGATTTTCTTATTTTAATATCAAGATAGCATTTAAATATAAATATACCAACATTAAGTGTATGCAATTCTATGACTTGATACACACATACATATATATACACACACATATATATATACACACACACACGCACACATACACGCACATGGCAATGTTTCCAGAAAAAGAACATTTCCATTACCCTGAAAGATTCCCTTTTTTGGCTTCTTCTTGTTCATTAGTTAACTTCATCACAATTAGTAAGAGCTTTTCTCATTTGTGAACTGTGGTGCCCTGGTGCTGCTTACGAACTAACCTAAAACTCAGTGGTTCAAACCCACCAGCTGTTCCAGGGGAAAGATGTAACAGTCTACCTCTGAAACTACTGCTGTTACTGATGCCTTTGAGTCAGTTCAGACGGGCAGCAATCATATGTAAAATAGATGGAAACACTAAGCAAAGCCCTGTGCTCTTCCTTAGTAGAGGTTTGAGCCTTGTGCTGCCAGTACTGTATTAACCCACTTCGATAAAGTCTCACTCTTTCCTTGCTGATCCTTCAGCAAATATGCTGTCTTTTCCTAAGGATTCATTCCTCCTGATAAAGTGTCCAATATATGTGAGACAAATTTCCACCATTCTCACTTCTCAGGAGCATTCTGACTTTATTTCTTCCAGACAGATTTGTTTATTCGGTTGGTGTTCCAGAGTACTTTCCATATTCTTCAGTAAAACCATAATTCAAATGCTTCAAGACTTCTCGGGTCTCCCTTCATTATACAACTTTCACAGACTGGGAAGCCGTTAAAAAAAACTACTATGTCAGTGCAACGAGGCATTCTGCTCTGTCCTGGAGGGTCACCACGAGACAGAAATCAACTCAACGGCACTCAGTTTGGTGCTGGTTTCATTTCTGAGCTTCCTGTAAATGAGATTATACAGAATGTAGTCTTTGTGCCTAAAGAAAGCTGCTGAAATGTTTAACTTCACATTTAGTTCAGTGATTCACTCTGTGAGATAAAGTTCATTTTCATTAAAAAAATAAGAAAAGATTTTCAGGCCTTCAAACAGATTGTATTAAATTAGTCATCCTCTTTCTACTGAATTGCAATGTGCTTCTGTCATAAATTAAATGAAAATATACACGTGTGTCTATTTATTATTGTTTTTTACATTGGGCTATTACTATGTTGGCTTTTTGATAAGAAATTCATTATTAAGAGAGTTAGTTTCCTAGTAAATCATTGAATTAGTGATATGTTTTTGATAATATACTTTTTCAAATTTTCTTGGATTATATAGATCATTTCCAATTTCTTATAAAATTCCAAATCAGTTTGCTAATCATCACAGATTTGGGGAGACTGCTGGAAATATGATTGTGTTTGCACTGCACTTATAGGTCAACTGGGAACAATTTATGACATAAAGATATTGCATTTCTACTTTATGCGTTCTTATGCTAATGTGTGCCCTTGTAACAATAAATGGTAATATTTTTTAAAAATTCAGTTCAGCCATTTTTGAATTTTTATTATGTTTAGCATATTTCTATATAATTTTATTTCTAAGATGATTGCAGTTAAGAGTATTCTGTTCTTCCTATTAGGTCCATGTCTTTGTTACTTTGTGGAATACCCTTCCTTTTTGGTATTAGTATGTAATTTCTTTTAATTCTACTTATTCAACTAATAAGTTTTTGAAATACTTTTTTGTGTGTCAACCTTTACCGCAGTTAACCAAGAAAGGAAGAAATAGCTTTAAAAGATTAACATATTGGTGAGCAACATACTAATGATGGTTTTGAAACATTAAGAGCAATGTGCTGCAGTTTATATTACATGGAGAAGGAAAATGTAGGAAATAATAGCAAAAAGCTTGGAGATAGGTGGACAGAATTAGCATATTTAAGAATTTCATTATTAGGATGTAATGAAATAAGAATTTAAAGTACTCATAAATTAATGTTGTAGGTTTATTTTCTTGAGAAAGTGAACTATTGAAAAATAATGTGGCATAAGAGATCGAAGGTTCATTATTAATTTACAATAGAGAGCTAAACCAAGCTTCCTTGCTAAAAGCAAATAGGTTGGTGGTTTAAGCCCACCAGTTGCTCATGAGAGAAAGAGCGGTTTACTCTCATAAGTACAGCAGCTTCAGAAAACAAGGTATAGCTATACTCTATCTTATAGGACTGATTTGAAATGTACATAATAGCTGTTTGGCGATTTGGTTTATCTCTTCTAACATGTTTTTTGTTGTTCATTATCATTCAACATTGTGTCCAATATATTGCACATGTTTTGTGTTATATAATCTTCCTGTAATGTGTTTTGATTCTGGCAGGTTTATTAATAAGTAGGATATTATCATCTGTGATCTAATAGAGTCTTTTTTATTGTAGGTCCTTTGTTTGTTTCACTATGCTCTCCTGAACTATTTCTTTACTCTTATCCTCTGGTCCTTTCTGAGGCATGTTTTTCTGGTGTCCTAAGAATGTGGCCATAGTATTTCCTTCTTTTCTGGATCTTTTGCTTCAATATCTCCTGAGCATTGTTCACCCACAAACCTCTCAGATTCCAATTTCCCCAAAGCTGGTCTTTGAGAGATCTCCCAAAATCTTACCCCGACTTTTAGTCAAAGACCAAATTTCCATGCAGCTCTCTGGTCCTTATCCTATGTGAATCTCTGTTTCCTAAAATTCTTCTTCTATCTAGTTTCCTAAAAATCTTGAATATGGAGTATGTCTCCACACAGTGACTTTGCTAGTACCTGTTAAGCTATTTCTAAACCATGGCATAGAAATTATTCTACACAGAGAAAATCTAAGTGAAGATGGAAAAATCTTGTTTAGTTCTCCTCATTCAAGGATTAAAGCCTTCATTGGTGGCTGTCCATTGGAAAAAAATTATCTACTTGGTTTGTGTTTTACTAATGTTCATGGGGAAAGATGCCTGACACCAACCACACTGTTATGAGCCAGTCTAGACACCAGGATCATCTTGTTTCTAATAGCTATTTCACACCTCATTGTACTTATATTCATTTTCTTATTTGTTTGTTTTGTTTTATTACTTTAGTAATCCACAGAATAACAGGAATAAATATTTTCAAAGTTGTACTATGTTCCAATGTCTCACAATGGTTTTCACTTCCCTCGGGCTAACAAACTTGAGTTGAAAATTGAGACTTGGTATACTTGACTAGTCATGAGTCAAATAATGCCCAAAGAGTATTTCAGTTTAAGTAGACTTACTTTGAAATATGTACTATGAAACTATACATTGCTGATATTAATCAACATGGAGTTTGAGGACAATATGAAGATCAAACTTACACATTCAGTCTAGATAAAAAAACCTTACTTGTCCTATCACCTTTTCAGAAAAAAAAAGTATTCAGCACCTTCCTGGAAATTAAAAAGATTGTAGTTTATGCTGAAATCCAGGAAAGGGCAGGTATCTGCTTTTGCAGTCAGAGCATTTTAGCGTCCACCAGTGTGTGTGTATATGTGTGTGTGTGTGTGTGTGTGTGATATCAAGATAGGAATCAGAATCAGAAGTTATTCTTATCTTGAATTAAAAGGAACACTCCTTCAAATTAAACATTGTCAATTTCTAAAATCATATATTTCATCTGGAAATAGGGAGAGTTTCACTTCTTTACTCAATATAACCCCCTTTATATTTTGCCATTGTCTTATGATACTGGATAGGACTTCCAGCACAAGGTTGAGTAGAAGTGGGGACGGGGCATCTTGTCAGGTCCCTTATTCAGTGAAAATGTTCTCAGCTTTTAATATGAGCTATAGGTTTTTTGCATACGACTTTCATTACAATGAGGATTTTCCCTCCTAATCCTATCTTCTTGAGAGCCTTTATTAGGAATTGGTGATGGATGGTATCAACAGTTGTTTCTGCATTAGTTGAAATGATCATATGGTTCTTGTCCGTTTTCTTAAAGATGTGGTGTATTACATTACTTGTTTTCTAAATGTTGAACCTTCCTAGATCCCTAGTAGAATCCCACTTGGCCATATTCTATATTTTTGATACACTGTTGCATTCCATTGGCCAGAATTTTTCTGTGTTCATGAGAGATATCAGTCTGTAATTCTCTTTTCTTGTGTGTCTTTGTGTGATGTTGGTATCGGGATTAGACTGGCATCATATAATGAGTTTGGAAATTGCTGACCTTTTCTCCATTCTGGAAGAGTTTGTGTAGGATTGGTGTCAGTTCTTCTCTCATTGTTAGAATTTTACTGTGTAGCTATCTGGACTGGGACTGTTTTTAGTTGGGAGATTCTTGATAACCTACTTCTTCTTTTGCTATGGATCTGCTCAATTCTTAATGTTTATATGTGTTAATTTTAGGAGAGTGATTTTCCAGGTATTTGTCCATGTCCTCCAAATTATTGAATTTGTTGGAATACAGTCTTTTGTATTACTGTACAATTGATCCTTTTGTTTCATTAGTGTTTCTTGTGACTTTCCCCATTTCATATCTAATTCTAGATATTGACTCTTCTCATTCTTTTCCTTTGTTAACTTTGCAAGTGGTTTGGTGATTTTTGTTGATCGTTTAAAAGAATCCACTTTTGCTGAGTTGATTTTTTCCACTGTTCTTGTCTTTTCCATTGTATTTATCTCCCTTATAGTTTTTTGGATTGCTTTTCTATTGTTGTTGGAAGGATTATGCTGTTGACTCTGTTCTGGTTGCTGGAGGTGCTGAGTCAAGGTACTGACCATAAGTCTCTCCTCTTTTTCCATGTGTGCATTTATTACAATGACACGGACTATGATAACTCCCTTTGCTGTGTCCCCTAAGTTTTGGCATGCTATATTGTTGTCATTGCTTTCTAGGAGATTTCTAAGTTCCTCTCTAATTTGGGCTAATATCCATTCTTTTCTTAGAAGACTTTTATTGAGTCTCTAATTGTTTTTCCCACCCCCACCACAACTTTGATTGAGATCTTTGATGGATAAAGTATTCTTGAATTTCAATTGTTGCCTTTCAACTTTCAGAATAAGTACCTCCATCTCATCTTTTTTTGATATGGTCTCTGCTGAGAGTTCTGAGCCTACTCTTATCTGTTTGTTTACCTGTGTATGTAACTGGTTTTTTTCTCTCTAGTTGAGCTCATGGTTCTCTCCTTTTTCTTGAGATTGAATAATTTGACTACTATATGTCCTGATGTATTTTTTGGTGGTGTTTAATCTAATTAGTATTCTCTCTTGTTTCCTGAATGGTTACCATTTCCTCCTTTGTGCACTTGGGGAAGTTTTCATCCATGTATGCCCTTACTATTTTAAATGTAAGCCTATTTATTTTATCCTGATCAGGGACCCTGATAATTTGAATTGTGTTTTGCTTCTTGGAATTCCTCCTCAAGCTTTATTCAGATTAATTTTCCCTTTTTGTTTGATTGTTTCTCTCATTGGCTAAATTCCACGTGGTTATCTTCATGATGACTGATTCAATTTTCCACTTCTTTCATTCTACTGGTGAGATAATTTACCTTTTCTCATATCTTCTACACCTTTCTGCAGGTCCTCCATTTCCCTTCAATATGAGGACTCTAGTGTCTCTATTTTTTTAATCAGTTTTCAGGATTATTCCCTGATTACTTGTACAGCCTTAAACAGCATTCATATGCATTCTCTCCCTGGCAGTTCAAGGGCTGCTTCTTTTGTGAAAACTGTTGGGTTTGGGTCATGTTCAGCAACTGACTTTTGTTCCTCTAGTTTTCTCTTTTATGATAACTGCTGGTATTGGCCATAGTTTACATTGCATCTTGGTTGAGCTGATGGAGGTGCTTAGTCTTCTGGGACTTGCAGAGCAGGAAGAGGCTGGATCTTTAGGTTAGGGAAGGATCAGATACGTGCTAGAAAACATAAGTGTGTATATGAGAAGCGACCGTTAGTTGAGTGAGTAGGGGGCTGGGGTATAGGTGTTTCTAAATATGTTTTAAGTGATGGTATTAATCATAGGAAGCCTTTCTGTTAAGTATATTAATTCTTAATGAGTTAGAGAAGCAGGTTATGGGAGATGTGATTTTACTTGGTAAGTTAAAGGAGTGTGTGTGTGTTACTGAGGTGGAGAGAACAGGTTCCAGAGGTAATGGTGATTGGAGTTAAGTCCCTGGTAACTTTATATGTTGTATAGGGAGAGTGCAGCTCTTCTGTTATTATGCTCAATACAGTGGATTGCTGCACAGCTAAAATTTATCCTATGGTGGATATGGTGTATTGTGGTGGATGCCCCCGAGAAGAGAGTCTTCTTATCAGAGGGTAATCCGACTCAGTCCTAGTTTCAGTTCCACCAGATCCCTAGGCCCCAGTGGTAAAGCCACTGAGGAGACCAGACAAGCCAGGTTCAGTTTCCTCTGGGGATATCAGGAGTTTTGTGTCTCATTTCACAAAAGAAAATATCAACAGATCTAACAACCTCCTGGAGCCCACTGCACTGTGGATTCCAGCCTCACCGCTTTATCCAGGGTTGCAGGTCCCTCTCTAACTAACCAAGGCTTTCTGTCTGTAAACCTCAGTTAAGCCCCTGCCACCAGGAGAGGAAGCTGGACCTAGGCTAGGGGCTATCCCAACTGGGGACTCTACACTGTGGGCTGGTGAGAGTTCCAGGGCCTAGGGCTTTCCAGTTTCCATGCTGGTGAACTGCAAAATGGGGGAATTGGTGGAGGGGAGGGAGGTTTCTGGGTGTTGTCTTCCCACCACCGAGGAGGGCAAGTAGCAGCACGTGTTGAGAGAAAGGTATGCACATGTGATGAGCACAGTTGTGCTCTCTGTGAGAAAATTGACAAGGAAACCCTGGGGTGCTGTGGAACTGTTTCATGTCCCTACTCCCCAACTTGACCTTCTCACCTGTATGCCTGGCCATCACACAGCCAGCTCTTCATGAAGGCAATCATCTTCCCGAACTCCTCTGAATCATGGCTATTTTGTGAAAAATAAGGCAAACCTTATTTCCTTGATAAGATAAAATAAGGTCCCTGGGTATTGCAAATGGTTGTGTTCATCAACTCTTGCCAAGTTTCACAGTTCAAACTCACAGAGAAGTGCCATAGAAGAGGGGCCCGGGTCTCAGTTTCTATAAGATTTATAGCTGACAGAAATCTTTAGAACAGCTGTACTCTGCAACACACAGGGTCACTATGAATTGGAATTGCTGAAATGGCAATCGATTTTTTAGATAAAATGATAGAGATCAGGTTGTTTGAGGGAGCTCAGTAAGAGGGTTCAAGAAGTCATCATTACTAAGATGGGATAATTAGGATTTGCATTAACTTGGCTGTACCAAGTTCTTAGTAGTTGATAATTGGGGCTTCCCCCATTATTCAGTCTAATACAGTTTAACAGATTCTTTGATAAGATCTGCTATAAACAGCTGAAGTGTTTTGTAGGAAAATTAGTGTGGAGCACAACCCATTCCTCAAGTCCAAGTCCTAATGTCCTTTCTTCAGGGATGTGACTTCCTTCATATAAAAGTTGACTTTATGGGAACAAATCACATGATACAAGGGTCCCTGGTTCTTGGCGCTTGGTCTAATGGCCTATCATATTGACTACCAACCTGGGAGCCCTTAGAAACTGTCATCTCTGCCTGGCAGCCTTAGAATCACCTATCTGCCTCTATTTCCACCCGCCATGGTCTTCCTAGTTCCTCTTACTCCTCCTCGGGTTGTCACCTTTGGCAGCTACCTGAATTAGAAATGGCCTCTTGCCTAACTTCTGAACTATGAGCTTGAACCATACTGAACTTGTCTATTTCTACGTGGGCAAAAAAAAAGGCTACTTTCATGATATGCATTTCTTTATGTGTGTGTGTGTGTTTCTGGTAATGTGTATCTCTATGAGATGGGGTGTGTATATACACACAGTAATATGCATGATAAAATATAACACATATGTGAGAGAGAGCACCCTCTGGTGGTAGCGGTTATGCATTGAGCTGCAAATGACAAAATTAAGAGTTCAAAACCATCACTGGCTCTGCAGGAGAAAGTTAAGACTTTCCAGTCTCCAAAACCCTCAGGGGCACCTCGACCCTGCCCTCTAAGGTCACCTTGAGTCAAAATCCATCACACTGGATTTTGGTTTAAGGAATATATATATATCCTCCTCCTTTCACTGCCATTGAGTGGTTGTGAGTCGTACACACACATATCCACGTTCCTTCAGAATCCAGTCTAACACAGGACACAAACAGATGGCTGAAGGAATCACCTGGAGAGCTGCACTAAAGGTGTTTCCATTGTGTTAGCTTCCTTCAGATCTTCTATAACTCAGTAACTCTATGTACAGAAGAACAAATACTGCTTGGCCTTGCATCAGCCCCACAATTTTTGTTGGGTTTGAGCCCATTTTTGCAGCCACGGAAACATTCCATCTTATTTAGAGTCTTCCAAGGTCCTGTTGGCTTTACTTTACTGAATACAATGGCCTTTACCAAGCAATGACTTCTGTCCTTTTCCAAGGGTTGGTCATTCCTGATCGCATATTTAAAGTACATAAGATGAAATTTCATCATCTCTGGCTTCTAAGGAGCATATTTACTGTGCTTCCTCCAAACAGATTAGTTTTTTTCTCTTGGCAGATGATTGTACTTTCAATATTCTCTGTCGTCAACATATTTAGGGTTTTGAATTAGTTGGTTCCAGTTTTATCCCATAGAGATAATTAAATTATCATCCTAGATATATAGAATAAAATGCAGAATCATAATCTGCATTTTAACAAGGTATTGTGTACATCGATCTGTAATCTTATTAAATGTAAATTCTGATTCAATATACCTTGGATGGCTTGTTAATATCATATGCTGGCAAAGTTTTTCTGAATATAATGAAAAAAACAGCTGCCATTAGATTTGACATGGAACTCTCAGAAGTACAGTCTAGACTTGCAAGAGGATATTGAATGAGAGATATCATTACTAATATTGATGGATTGTGGCTGAAAGCTGAGAATATCAGAAAAATGTCTAATTGTGTTTGTAAACTACACAAACTCATCTATCTGGGTTAACCATAAAAACTGATGGCTAACACTGCAAAGAACACTTAGCAATTTTGAGAAAAATAACACAGACCTTCTATATTTGTTGCCAATACTATATCCCTCTGAAGTCATTTTTCTTAAACTTCTGTGTTCTTTTTTTTTTAAACTTATCATAGTGATTTATAGGTGAATCACTAAGGTTCTTCTTGCCATGGTTCCATATGTGACTATCATTGCTTTCAGACAGAATTGTAAAGAAGACTATGGAAGATGTGATTAGGTTCAAATTAATACTTTATAATTTGTTCTCCCTTTGAACCATTTTAAAGTTGTTTCAGCTTTTTAATACCTGCTTTCTTTTTATCTGATGCTTTTCTGCATTTTGTCAGTCATGGCTTCTGGTGCTTTTTTCTTCTTCCTGTTTGTGTTGATATTTGTATATAAAATACAGGAAAGGTAGATCTATAGAAAGAGTAAATATTTTGAATATTGCCTAGGAATATGGAAGGAGGGGGTGAGGAGTGTGTGGGATAGGGAGCTAACAATGAGTATGAGAAAATATTCTGAAATTGATCATGGTGATTATTGCACAAAATTTCTTAATATGATTGAATGATTAGATTACATGATATATGAATTATATGCCAATAAATTATTTTCTTAAGAAAATGAAGAATTAGAGGGCTCATGCTTTCTCATTTTTCTATGATTACAGATAATTATTTTGCTTTTTCTTTCCTATATGAATATCTTGTATTTTTCTCACATGATTTCCATGATACAATTTACAGTTTGGATTAAAGTGGGAAGGGGTGTAATTCTGAACATTAAGGGAACTTTTATGTCGGAGATGGGGCAAAAGAGAAAAAGTGGAAATTTGAATAGAGCTCATGTAGACTCCATAACATCTTGGCACTATAATTCCCAGAATCCTTTCTACCCCAATGGAAGTTCCTCCAAATATAAAGTACACAAGAATCCTTAAAAATGCGGCATTAGTGAGGAACCACCTCATACCCACAATGCTTGCCCAATTAAAAAAGACAAAATAAAAAAACCAAAATCCAGAAAACAACATATTCTAGAGAGGATATGGGGAGATTGGAAATCTGATCCATCATTAGTGAATTTATAAATATATACAACTCCTATAAACAAAGGATATAACAATACTTAAAACAACTGGAAATTGAAATCCCACACAATCCAGCAAACCACTGTTATATGTCCCTAAAATAAGAAACGAAACACCAGAAGCTTTAAAGCTCTTCTGTGTTCAATGCACACTGTGTACAATAACAAGAAACTGGAAGCAGCCCAAATGCCCAAGGGGGACGAATGGATAAAAATTCTATGACACATAAACACAATGGAATACTATGTGTCCTGAAATGTAACAGTGGTGAAAGCATGAAGCACCGTATGACATGGGCCAATCTGGAAGTCATTTTGCTGAGTGAAGTTAGCCAATCATAAAGAACAAACATTGGATGAATGTATTACTCTAAGGAGAAACACAAAATAAACCATAGAGGCTAATTCCCAAATGAATGAATGGAAAGTCTGCTGACTAGTCCTTAAAATCATAAGAATTACCTTTAAAGAGGAGATCTCAACTCAACTTGGGTCACTCCTTCTAGAAGAGAAAAAGGGAGGAAATCATCCACTTGATTGAGACAAGACTGAAGAAAATCAACAGACATGCCACAGGAATGAGGAGAACATTACTGACACTGGAGAGGAACATCTCCATTTCAGAAGAGGAAATTATATTTCTATAGATGGGCAGGGTAGATAAATGAGAAGGAGCAACCTCACATTGAAAGAGATAGAAGACAGTAATATTAGGGAACCTAAGGGGAGACTAAATACCGTTCTACGTTTCTGGGTAGATACTTTGAATACGTTTCTACCTAATTCTCATTGAATCATGTCATAGCTTCTATCCTGACAGGGAATGAACATGAAATCTCCCAAGGGTCACACCAGAAGGACTCGATGTGGAAGCTCCCCCCAAAAACTGGACCAAACTCAAAACTACCTGGACCCTGGAACTTAGGACTGAACTATTCTAATGGGAGTGCAGCAAATGACAGCCATTACAAGAATGTGGAAAGGGCAGTTGTTGGATCTTGGTGGGATTCTAGGTTTCGTGGCCATCCAATGAAAGAGGGTAAAGTACCACCATAAATTTTGTATTCCCCCATTGCATTAATATGGCAGGTGAAGATCAAATAGGTGAAGATCTGTCCTTGTATGAAATATTACAGGAAAATTTCCCTAAGAACCAGCTACAATGTTCAATATCAACAGAGCTCAATCCTTTAAGATTTCAAGCTTATATAAATCAACAACACATGGATTGCATTTCACACTTGCACTGTACTTTCATAAACTCCTCATCTCAACAGGACCTTACATTCAATGTCATTGGGTAAATTATTGGTTTAATGAATGCAGCCCTCATATACCAGAGGGATGATTGATAATATTTTTCTCCTTTGTTTGTTTCTATTATTGCTGTTGTTGCTCTGTTTCCATTTTTCATAACATTACTCTAAAATACACTAGAGTCATTCACAAACCATGGATGGATTCTGGGCTCCCATGTAATTCTATCCCCATTCCAAGAACAGCTAATTTTTATAACATGGCCTTACTCCATACTTACTTTCATGAAGAAATCGCTGCAAATAATGGTATTGCAACAGTGTTGGGTGAAGGAATCAGACTGTGCCCACTATCAGTCAGAATAATGTCTGGGTCTTTAAAGCTGGCATCCAAACAAGCAGCCCTCGAAGTGAGGGGCCAACTAAGTCCACAGGGAAGAAGCACACCAGTCTGTGATCCAAAGAAGACAATTGTGAAGTGGCACATTATACAGTGTAAGATATGAAGAGGTAATTAACAATTTGTAAGTTATTAGAAGTTCATGGGGGAGGATAAGGGAGAAGGAGAAATAAGGGGAGTTGGAATTAAAAGATAAAGAACTAGAGGAAAGAGGGAAAGAGGAGCGTATGCTGGAGGGTTTCGAGTGTACAAATACGCTTAATGAACAATGTATTAAATGTTGTAAGAGTCCCCGATAAAAACTATATTAAAAAAGATGACAATAACAAAATCCAAGTATGAGGAAGGAAAAGTGTTGGAGCTTAAATAAGTGAACAACCAATTTGTAGAAGGACAAGAAGGGGCCAGGAAACCCCAAACCCAACTGTTGAGTCAGATGAAGCCTCTGGCAGATCCCCTCTGGCCACACGCAAGGGAATGGGACAGTTCGATTCTCAGAGATTACTGAGAAACTACCATGGGGAATCCAGGACAGATGATCTCTTCAGGACCAGTGGTGAGAGTGGTGATGTCAGGATGGTGGAGGGAAGATGGAGTAGGAAGGGGGAATTGACTATAAGACTCTACATATGGTCAAAAAGGAAAGGGTGAAGGGAGACATTGGACACTACAATATGACAAAATAATAATTTATAAATTATCAAGGGCTCATGAAGGAGGGGGGAGTGGGGAGGGAGAGGAAAATGGGGAGCTAATACCAAGGGCTTAAGTAGCAAGAAAATGTTTTGAGAATGATGATGGCGACAAACTTACAAATGTGCTTTGCATTCAATAGATGTATGTATTGATTGTGATAAGAGTTGTATGAGTCCCCAATAAAATGATTTAAAAAATATTTCTTGCTTCTTCCATTACAGAAATCTCTTCTCTAGTTTTTTTTTTTTTTTTTTAGTTTTTTTGGGCATCACGGCTCTCCGGTGGTGGGAGTAGGAGGCCCAGCCCCACTGCTGGAATTGAATCTCCGTCCCAGTGGGCCGCAGTCTTCTCTAGTTTTTTAAATATTGTTGTTAATCCGTTTTTTCTTACTTTTTATTTTTATCGACATATTATTATTTTTCTGTTTCTTGTGTTTTTGTCTTATTTTTCTCTGTTAGGTTTCTTAGTTTATGAAACACAAAAGAAGTGGATGCATAAAAACAATAACTAATTAAATGGTTTATCATATGTATCTGAATGATAGATGAAATTTATAAGAATATATTTTCTTTCCTTAAATTCAGCACTGATTTTATAACATGTGCATGCTTATGAATTAAACTGCGTTATGTCATAAAGAACAAATGAAGATATCTATATCTATTTATATCTATATGTATATATGTCTATATCCATGTCTATGTCTGTCTATTACCTATCTATCTATCTATCTAGCAATCCTACCATAAAGATCTCTGAGTTACTTGTTTATGCTAAACTGAATTAAAAAATGTTTGCTGTAATTGGAAGTCTACATACCATTTTAAAGAAAAGATGCATCTATGTTCAAGTCTGCTAGATAGTATTTTTGTTTTTTAAATGGTTTTGATAAGAGCTATGCAATAAGAGACAATGAATGTTTTAAAACGTCTATGATATTAGATCAACTTTGGTGGGTTCATTCATAAAATAGAAAAAGACTGGCAAATCTATCAGTTCCCTGTCCATTGTTGAAGATCAAGTTTACCAACTAGCACTTGTATCTCAAAAGGTTTAGGAGATCAAAAGTTAGTTAATATATGAAGAGTCCTCTTAGCATCTGAATCAGACTATAGCCAATCTAGCAGACCTCTTTATTGAAGACGAGAGTCTATATAAATTATGCAGTTTAAAATGTATACTTTCAGATCTTCAAATTGTTCTCAAAAATATCGCAGTGATACAACATTCTACAAAAATAGCAATGAGCTCAAAGTGTTCAGAATTGTTTTAAAGTTGTTTTAAAGTTGTTCCTTTGTTTAATATTCTTGATACTTTTGATTGACTTTGCTTTATAACTGATTGGTGCATTTCCCACTAAAGTACACACACACATATGTCTATGACAATCGTGGCCATATCAAATTTTGTCAACTACAGATCAACTTTTGCTTTGTGGACCCACTAAGATATTTAATAGAAAATGTTCTACAAAATGGACCGATGTTGGACTTATGACCAGGATTAATATCCTGAACTTGAAGTTCACCGGAGTAGATCATGGACTCTGAAAGGTGACAGGGCTTTTGAATAGCAGATGATCCAAAATTAAAAATTACTCACTAAATACATCAGACATTTTTCTAAGTTTTTTTTTAATGTATGAATGTGTGGAATTTTAAGTGTCCTATGCATATAAGTAAATATTTAGAAAAAGGTTTGTTGTAATTTGATCTATATTCAGGTCGGATGCATGCTAAAGAAATTAATCCATTATTCCAATATTTCACCTGTCTCTTTAACATAGACAAGGAGTCCTGGCAATTTCATGAGTTAGCCTTTGGCGTGCTAAGCACAGACCAGCAGTTTGAGAGAATCAACCATTCCACGGACATTTACAGGTCTTCTTTGCTTTATGGAGCTGCCATAAATTTGACTGGACTTGAAAGCAGTTGTTGGAAGGCATTACGAAAGACATGTGGAATTATATCTCAGGCCTCTCCCCTCACTTCCATACCAACTTTGGGACAGAAGGAGACAAAGTATAGTTTTACTTTGTGGTCCTTACAAGATTTTCTCAGCACTCAAATGATCATCTTCACTGGGTTGTGACTTTTTATCAATTTCAAAAGGCATTTGAGAGATACAGGAAGCCTTTTGATTCTGTTATCTCCCTTCACTGATTTCTCTACCTTCAGGGAAATTTGCAGTAAGTCAGAGCTAAAGCATCATAGCTCCCGTGAGAAGGGAGGAAAAATGCGCCCACTGGAGGAGCATATAGGGAAAGTAAGGACAGTTAAGCCTCATCAGACAGGGGAGAAGCCAACTGGGTGGAGGATGGGGTGAGCCAACGAAGAGGGATTAATTCTGCCGAAGTTTGGAAGGTGAATATTCTAAGCAGGCTTTTTAACATGATAAGGGGGAAAGGATGTTCAACATCTCCTCTGCTCACTATGATTGGATGGGATGCCAAGTATTAAAACCCCCAGACCCACCTCTGGATGCAAATCTAACCCTAAGACACTAAATATTTGGGAAATTTGGCCTGAGAATGATAGTGTACATTATGATACCAACACTAGGTGTCATTAGCCCAAACTCTCAAAATAACTTGATAGCCTTTTCTTTAAAAAGTTATGAGTCCATAATAAAACTTACTGATCTGGATCTTAAGAATCCCACAGGAAAAATACCATTAAGAGATAAGTTTATAACTCAACCCAGTTTATAGATTTTCCCCCAGACATCAAAAAGAAATTACAAGAGTTGGGGATATGGATCTCTCTAATAAATTTTGAGAAAGCTGCAGGGATTGGTTTGCCCACAAGAAAGAAGTTTAATAGAATTTTACCTGTTTATCATTAAACAGGTCCTTATAGATTAAGGAAACTGAAATACCTCTTTAAATTTTTAAAGCTTAAGCAGCTATTATAGGCCGAAACAAGGATATTCTAAAATCCTCTAGGGGCATTGAACTCTTCAGATTTCTATTACTTCCAATGTTGCCTAATAAATGTATGCGTCTTTCAAATATTCACCACCCACTGTTAAATCTTTGCTTATCAACTTCTGCCCTAGTTTTGAAGGTTATGTTTGCCTTAGTGAATAGTACAAAATACTAAGAGGCTGAAAATTGCCAGGCATCAAATATTAGGTACATCTTTCTCACCCAAAGAAGGTCATGTTTGTGACTTGGTGAACAAACAAACTAGAGGATTGAACTTGTGCCCTCTTGAACCAACCACTGAATAACCTTCCATCTGAAATGTGACTCACCTCCAAGTCTAATTTAAAGATTTCTCCTTGTGCTACTTGTTGTATTTTTAATCTAAATTATGTTAATTTCCTTTCTGGTTACCTTTTGCTTTGGGGGGCACTACTTGGATTAAGAATGTTCTGTTAGTCTGGCAGACTACTATACACAATAGGAAGATCACAGAAGAGGGAATTACAAAGGTAGTATCCTTTACAATAGCCAAGCACTAACTGAAATATCTAGGGATATATCTGGCCAGAAACACACACCCAAAAGAATTTGTATGTTGAAAACTACAGTACACTATTATAAGAAACCAAAAGTGGCCTCCACAAATGGAAGAATATCCCATGCTTTTGGATTGTAAGACTCAATAGAGTAAAGATGCCTGTTCTGCCCAAGGCACTATCTAGGTTTAATGCTCTTCTGATATGAATACCACCATATTTCTTGAAAGAACTGGAAAAACTGATTGCTACCTTCATATTGAGTGGGAAGAAGCTCAGAATTAGCAGAAAGCTCCTCAAAAAGAAGGACAAATTGGAAGGTTTGCTCTATCTGACTTTAGCACCTATTGCATACCACAGTGATCAAAACATTATGGTACTGGTAGAACGACAGATATTCAGATTAATGGGAAAGAGCTGAAAACCCAGAAATAATAACATCAGCACACAGACAACATATTTTTGAGAAGGGCCAAAAGAAAAAAAAATCAAATGGAAAGCAGATGCCCTTTTCTATAAGTGGTGTTGTAAAAAATGAATATCATCAGAAAAATGAATCAAGACTCTTACCTCACTCCATGCACAAGAAGAGATGTAAGGTGGATCACAGACCTTGAGGCAAAAACCCAAACTATTAAGGCCAATTATCAGGGAATTGGAATAAACTTGAGAACCTTGGTGCTATGAAAACATAGGCTATCAGAAACAGGGAAGGATACAAAATACTGAGGCCTCACAAATTGACAAGCAGGATATACTGAAGATAGAACACCTGTGTACATCAAAAGAATTCACCAAAAGAGTAATAAGAGAGCCCACAGACTGGGAAAACATAGTTAGCAATGACACATCAGTCAAAGGCCTTACTACTAATATCTACAATACTTTGCTAGCTTACAATAAGAAAACAACTAATTGTCCACTAAGGAAGTGAGTCAAAGGACCTGAGCAGAAGTTTCACAGAGACAGTAAACCAAATGGCCAATAACATATGAGAAAATGTTCCTGATCATTAGCCATAAGAGAAATGAAAATTAAAAAACAAACAAACAAAAAAAATGAAAACTAAAACAACCGGAGATACCACCTAACACCCTCAAAGATAGACCAGTTCAAAAAATCAGAAAGCAGCAAGTTGCTGCTGTGGTGAGACAGGAACTCTTGTTTACTGCTGGAGCACCTGTAGGTATGTACAGCCCTGATAGAAATTGATTTAGTGATATCTAAAACAGATGGAAACTGAGCTACTTTATGACTCAGCAATCCCCCTACTTGACATATGACCAGAAGTGACAAGAAACACACCATGATCAGACACTGCGCTCCCATGCTCATTGTGGCACAGTTTATGTTGTAAGGAGCTGGAGCCAATCCAAATTTCCATCAATGAATGAATAGACTAAAAAAACTGTAGTACAAACATGCTCTATCAATACACCTATTTCTATTTTCAAAAACTTTTTTATCATTCAAAACTTTACATAGTAAATTGGTTTTTCATTCAACAATTCATATATTGACTGTCATCCCCAAGATATACCAGTCTTCTACTCACTTTTTTCCTCCCTGTGTTTCTATATTATTCATCCTTCTTTCTTGTTCCTTCTTGATTTTGAGAGTTTTTAATCTATAAGTGAATACTGTCCTTTTGATTTTGTACAGTTGATTGTTCTTAGGGGTGTATACCTCTTAGGTGTTATTCTTCCCCTCCAAGTCTTTATAAAGTTTAACTGAAAATTGAGTCAGAGGACTGAGTACATGTCCAAGAATGAAGAGTTGCTAAGGGCCATAATCTGGAGATTCGAAGTCTCCCTCAGACCAGTAAGCCTGATTGATATTATGATTGGGGATTTTTTTTCCATTCTGTTCTCCCACTTAACTCAGGACCCTCTTTTAATTAGCAGCAGAAGCTGGGCACCATCTAGTTTTTCAGGTCTCAGAGTTTGGAGCCTATAGCTAATCCATCCTCTGGATTAATTGTTTCCATATATAACGTAATCTCTTTATTTTTGTTTTATGGTACTTCTGCGATGTCTCTGGGTAGGGCGTAACAAAGAGCATGCAGTTGGGGCAAGTACAACTGTCATCTGGGTGGACACTATACTGATTGTTATAGCTGTGATCCAGAAACACCAGCTTCAGCTCTTTCTGGCACTGAAAGCTGGAAGAGCAATGAGGTACCCATGTAATTTGCAGAAATCTGGAACACCCTCTCCCCACAATGATGGGTCATGTCAGTAGAGGGGCAGTGCAGAACATGGATCCCCATATAGTAAGTCATAATCATCTATTTCTATGCTTAGGCCAGTTCACACTCTAGCACCACTGTTTTGAAATCTTTGTTACTGTAACTCCAATGAAAGGTTTTCTTGTTGGGAATTTTCTCATGTTTAATGAGACAACTTCCACATATAAGATGATTTTCCACATTTAATTCATGCAAAGGGCTTCTTCCCTTTGTGAAATTTCTGGTGTGCTCTAAGGCATCACTTCTGACTGAAAGCTTTACCACACTTACCACATATAAGGTTTTTCTCCAGTATGAATTCATAGATCAGTTTTGAGATGTGCTTTCTGACTGCAGCCTTTCTACATTCACTACATACATGGGGTTTTTCTCCATTTCTAACCACTAAACTACACTGATTTCCAGGACAATGTCTATAAAACAAGAAATAGATAACATACTTACAGAAAGAGAAAGATGCAGACACCATATCGACAGACACACAGGAACATGCACAAGCACACAAGAATTAAAATGTTTCATTTGAGTCTGTTAGGTAAATCAACATATCTGTTTTTATAATAAAACTCACAATAAGTAATTTGAGGTAGAAGAGGGAGAAATATATAGTAATACATGCTTCAAGTCTTGTGTTATTCTTTGAAAAATGTATTGTTGATTGGGTGTTGTGGCAGTCATGTGCTTATGTTAATTTCATGATTGAGATGTAGGGGTGGAGTCTAGCCTGTTTACCTGGAGATAGCCTTTGAGTAGTCAATGAGGCCTCTGTGTGGGCATGGCTTTCTCCTGATATGTCTGGGATATCACAATATCACAAGATGAGAAGCTATCTCCCCAGTTGTTGAGAGTTAGTCTGAAAGACGATGAATCACAGACAAGACAAGATGGCAGCTTCCGAGAAGCTGGAGCAGCCGGCAGAGAGACCAAATGGCTTTACCCTGATGGAGCTAGATCTCTTAAGGTAGGGCGGCCACATGGTGACTTCTGCCAGCGATGAGTTGCTTCTGCTGTTGATGGATCTCAGCCCTGGAAATGAGGAGCCATGGGTAGACCCCTGTCAGACCTGGTATTCTGCGCCCACTGACCTGTGACTTTGTGAGTTGGAAGGAGACTTTATGGACTGATTTTAGGCATGTGGGTTAATGTCAGACTTATGACTTTGAACTGGACTGGTCTGCGATGTTTTCTCAATGTCCTATTCCTCTTCTATATAAACCTTTTCCTTATATCTATATGTCTGTTAATGAAATTTGTTCCTCTAATCTACCCATACTAACACAGGTATCAATCTGTTTGGTCTCATTATGACTGTGAGAATTTCCCCAAGGGCAACTTTTGGTTTGAATATTGAAGAATTCTCTGGACCAACAGATCCAGTTGATCCTGGGGAAACCTAGATGGCAGAAACAACACAAGCCCACCCCTGCTAATGACTCAAATCTTCAGTCCAGCATCTTCACCTGAAAAAAGTCTCTCCCCTTAATATTGAATAGATCCAGAGAGTATTCTTCTCATGTAGACAAGTGATGATCACCTATGCCCCATAAAAGCAGGAGGCAGCTACAAAGGGAGAGAGCCCTGCACATGATGATTTATGTGTAGGAAATCTGTGAGAGTGGAAATGGGACAAGGAAAAGGACAAAGGGTGGAGACTTATAGCATCTGTGGAGACCATGTTGGCATCTTGAGAATACATTGTTCCCAAATATCTCATATATGCAAAGGGATTCTCTAGAAAATTATGTGACATGCTTAGGGTACGGGTGTGTGTGTGTGTGTGTGTGTGTGTGTGTGTGTGTGTGTGTGTGTGTGTGTTTGGGGATAGTATTGTGACCGATCATGTGGCTGCTGAGATTTTATTCCTCCTAACAGCAACTCACTGCCGTCCAGTCAATGCTGACTCAGAGCCACTCCCCGTGCATTTTCAAGGCTGGAACTGTTTACAGGAGGAGACAATATAGTCTTTCTCCCATGGAACTACTTGTTTTGAACTGTTAACCATACAGATCACTGGCCAATACATGACCACTAGACCCCAATCGTTAAATAAAATTCTTTTGCAATGCCTTATATATTCCAAAAGTAATCTTTCTCTTGGTAAGATAAGTACCTGCATTCTGCTAACAAGCCCTTCACAGGAAATATTAAACCAGAATGTGTTGGAGATGTCCTTTACATATTGGGAATGTTCCCTTCTGGGCCTCTTAGCTTATTGAATGTCATTACTGTAAAAGGTTTGGGATTTTATCAAATGATTTTTCTGGGTCTGTTAGTATTATCTTTTTTCCCCCTGTGTTAGTCTGGGTAGACAAAAGGAACAAATTTCATAGACATGCATATGGATATAAGGAAGGGGTTTATATACAAAAGGTATGGAACCCTGAGAAACATCCCAACCCAGTTCAGTTCAAAGTCATGGGTCCGATATTAGCCCATATGTCCGATACCAGTCTATAATGTCTCCTTCCGACTCATGAAGTCACAGGTCAGTAGGTGCAGAATCCCCACACTGGCAGGGGTCTCCCCATGGGTCCTCGCTCCCAGGGCTCAGGGTCTATCAACAGCATCCAGTGCTGGAAGAAGCAACTCATCACTGGTAGGCATCTCCACATGGCCTCTCCAGCTTCAGAGGTCTGGTTCCATCAGGGGCAAGCCGTGTGGCTTCTCCGGCTCCTCAGACGCTGCCATCTTGTCTTGTCCATGACTCATCGTCTCTGAGACTAACTTCCAACAATTAGGGAGATAGCTTCTCATCTTCATGAGGGAAATATCGTGAGACTTCTCAGGCGTATCATGAGAAAGTCATGCCCACACAGAGACCTCATTGGCTACTCAATGACTATCTCCAGATTAACAGGCTAGACACCACACCTAGATCTCAATCATGAAATTAACATAAGCACATGAATGCCACACCCCCTTTCTTTCTGGTTTTCTAATCTTGGACAAAGGAGCCCTGGGCTCACTGTCAGCTGAGCTTTGGGCAGCTACTCTCAAGGTTGGCAACTCAAATCCACTAGCTCTCTGTGGATTTGCTCCTGTAAAGATTTACTGTCTCAAAAACTTCCACAAGTTTACCATGCGTCAAAATTGACATGATAGTAGTCAATCATATCCAATATCATTCCATAGCCAATCGTATTTTTAAGATTTATTGCTGAAATTTTTGAAATTGAATCAACTGTGAATTCATAGGACAAATCAGAGCTGTTTGTGTGGCTATCATACTTATTTTATTCTTTCCCTGTCTTCTGACTTTTTTTCTGCATGGAACTTGTGGTATTTACTTAGCTTAGTAGGCTGATAAAGAGGGGAAAGATTCTCTCAATCACCTGGATCCATTAATTCTCAAAGTCTTTACTGAAAGCCTCAAGGATATAGCATTTTATAATTGCTTATGCTGCTTTTAACTCCACTTTAGCTATCAATTAAATCTTGGGAAGTTGTAAATGCAGTGAGATGGGAGAGTTTAGGGACTTCTCGAAACCTTTCGAAGAGGCAAGTGCACAGTCCTACACGTGCATGGGACTGTCTGTGATTGTGGCTGTTAGGTGCCATCCAGTCAATTCTGGACCAGCATGACCCTGTGTGCAACAGAATGAAACACTCCTGTGCCATCCTCATGATTCCTTCCATGCTTGAGCCCATTGTTACAGCCACGGTTTTCAATCAATCTCATCGAGGGAATCCTTTTTACTGTTGCTCTTTTGATTGACCAAACATGATGTCTTTCTCCGGGGACTGATCTCTCCTGACTACATGTCCAAAGCATCGAAGACGAAGTTTCATCATCCATACTTCTGAGGAGCGTTCTGGTTGTACTTCTTCAAAGAATGATCTGTTCATTCTTTTGGCAATGTGTCATACGTTCAATATTCTTCTTCAGCAGCACAATTCAAATGTATCCATTGGTCTTTGGTCTTCCTTAGTCAGTACCCAACGTTCATATTCATATGACTCAGTGGAAAATACCATGCCCTGGATTAGGTGAGCTTTAGTCTTCAAAGTCACATTTTTGCTTTCCAACATTATAAAGAAGTCTTGTACAACATTCTTACCCAATGCAATGCATCCTTCCATCTCTTGGCTGCTGCGTCCATTGATTGTACTTACAAGCAAGATTAAATCCTTCACAATGCTGATCTCTTCTCCATTTATCAGGATGCTACCTATTGCTCCAGTTATGAGGATTTTTGTTTTCTTTACATTGAGCTATAATCCATATTGAAGTTTGCAACCCTTCATCTCCATCAGCAAATGCTTCAAGTACTCCTCAATTTCAATAAGTTACATTAGGTCATCTGCTTATCTTAGGTTGGTTTTTTTTGTTTTGTTTTTAATCATTTTATTGGGAGGTTCTTATAACTCTTATCACAATCCTTACATACATCTGTCGTATATCAAGCACATTTGTTGCCATCATCATTCTCAAATCTTTTGCTTTCTACTTAAGTCCTTGGTATTAGCTCCTCAATTTCCCACTCCCCACCCCCGCTCCCACCCCCACACCCCATGAGCTCTTGATAATTTATTACTTTGTCAGATCTTACACTGCCCAGTGTCTCCCATCATCCACTTCCCTGTTAGATACCTATAACTGCTTTCCCCTTTCTACACCCCCTTCCCTCCACCAGATTGGATATCACCAATATTACCACTAGTCTTGAAGGGATCATCTGTCCTGGATTCCCTGTTTCCCGTTTCTATCTGTACCAGTGTACATCCTCTGTTATAGCCAGATTTGCAAAGCAGAATTGGGATCATGATAGTAGGGGGGTGGGGGGAGGAAGCACCGAAGAACTAAAGGAAAGTTAAATGTTTCACCACGGCTACACTGTACCCTGATGACTCCTCCTCCTCAGGTGGTTAATAAGCCTCCCTCCATACCTAATGCAACTTTATTTTTTATGCACATTTACATTTAGGGCAGCACAATTCACAAGAGATGGAAACAGTTCAACTGTTCAGAAATGAACTGAATTAATTAAAGAATAGCATATGATATATATACAATAGGATACAATGTATATGAGTTCTCAAAATATAGATATGTATGAAGGTTATTATGGTGATTTAAATAAGTTAAAATATCTACCTGATATCTTCTTTACAGCAAGCCAAAAAAGTTCCATTTAATTGTAAAACAATCTTCTCTGAACATTGTGTTCTTTGAAGATCTATCTATATTGGATATTTTGAAAGACTAGGTGGGAAATTTAGGGGGCAGTGATTTTATGTAAATGGATATATTGAATTTGGAAAAAGAGGGTGCAAATAATTGTACAATTCAAAGAATCTAATCATGGTAATCAAATTTTATGTAGAGAATTACTGAATGATGGATATTCTGTTTATATGAAGTGGCTGTTAATAGTTCTTAAAAATGGAATTAAAAGATAATGAAAGTTTTCATGATTATTTTGAAGGCTCCAATGTATTATCATATTGACAAAATTAGGAAAACCTGCAATTTTTCAAAAATATATACACATATGTTCTATACATTATAACCTCCAATCACTATCAATGCATCTTGATTGCATGCTGGATATATATACATATACATATACATTATAACTATAGTCATTGGTAGATGTGGTAGCTAGATAATTTCATGTAGATTTGAGACTTAAGAGAATGAAGAGTGAAGGGTTGGAATAAATTGGATTATAGCCAATGAGACCTCTGTGTGAGTATGGCCTTCTCCTGAGTATTCTGGGAACTCCTATATTTCTTCCTTGGAGGTGGGAGACTCCTCTCTCTCTCCCTCTCTCTCTCATCTCTCTCTCGGTTCATTCCCTTCAAGCCATTTCTGAGGAGAAACTACATGAAAGAACTCTGAGGCAGTCGGAGTTTTAGAGCTGAAGCAACTACATGGAGACCCCTGCCAGTGCAGAGATGCTTACAAAGACTTCCCATCCACTGGTCTGTGATCTTCCTGCATTCAGTGCAATTGCATGTGCTTTGTGCATCAAAGAGAACTTTGTAGATTGATATCAGATATATGGGCTAATATCAGACTTATGGACTTGATCTGGACAAGGCCCTGATGTTCTCTCAATATCCAATTGCTCTTCTGTAAAAGTTATTTTTATGCACATATGAATGTCTATGAATTTGTTTCTCTCATCTACCCAGAGTAACACAGCAGTCTTCAGCACTAGCTTTTGTGGTTGTTGCATAAATTTGAATAATAGTTATGCTGATTGAAATTCCTTGAAGGCAAATGAACATAATCCTATCACAGATAGCGCTGGACTTCATGATGGTTTTAGCAAGATCCTTTCTTACAATGCCATGCCATTCCTCTGGGTTGTGTTAATCCTGGCCTTATAAATAATAAGATTTTCTGATTAAAAATGTCTAATACCAGACCATTTCGACTTATGAATGCCTAGGATATCGATTTTCATGTGTTTCATTTCATTTTTGGCCATTTTTGATTTTCTAAATTCATTTTCCACATTCCAAGTTCCAGTGTTTGGAAATTTTTTGAGCCTTTTATCTTTATTTTGACAAAACTGCATAAAAATATACATGCCATCCTATTTCAAAAATCCTTTCATATATTTTAATCACACATTATTTTTCCAATATATATTTATAGCTCTATTACGTGCTTGAATTCTATTTAGTACATGTGTTGTTCCTGAATAAATATATAGGTATAGGTATAAATTCTCTATTTCTGTAAGCTTAAATTTAGAATGAACTTTCTGGGTTCAGATAAGTTATAATCTTTAATGTGTACACGGAGAATTAAAAGAAAAGGAAGCATTTGAGTTAGACACTGTCAAATTTATTTATTCAAGAAATCTAAAATTCACATACCTCATTGTGATTATTTAAAAATGGGATGCATACTTCTATAAAATATAGTATAATAAATATGTATGATATACTATATAGTAAATATCATATGTATATTATATATATAGTTTGCTCAAATTACCACACATTGTTAAAATATAAATGCCTATTAATTACATAATGCAAAGAAGCATTGGTTGTTGCTCTAGATCTGAAGCTGCTGTGAACAGAGAAAATTCTCTCTGAAACAGGGAGAGAGTTTAAATAAGATGCCAGGTAAGGTTTCTCTGAAAAGGTTATCCTTGAGAAAGACAGAAGAATGAGAAAGTGCCTTTGTAATGAAGGACCAATACAAAGGTTCTGAAGCCAAAATATTTGGGGTGTTTAAGGGAAGAAAAAGCGAATGGGTGTGACTAGAAAAAAGCGAGCAAGACAATCATATGAGATGGCATGAAAATGGAGGGAGGCCACAGATTTGGAAGGGCTTGAAGGCTCATGATCATGAGTTTGAATTTTCTCCTAAAAATAACAGGAAGATGCCGATAAGCTTTCATGTGTGGAATGGTTTGATTTAACTTAAACAGCAGATTCATGTGACAGTTGAATGTTGAGGACCGGGTTGGTGTAAGTCTGGTAACAAGGAGGCAAAGTCTGGGAAAACCTCTCTGATGATCATGGCGGCAATGATGCTAGCCTGGGCTAGGATGGTGCCAAGAGAAATGAAGAGAATAAAAATGCTATTTTGAAAACTAACTGGGTTAGTTTGCTGGGACATATTGATGGATTAGAAAAGGAAGCATCAAAAGAAAGCCTAGCTTTATTTTCTTCAACCACTTTCTGAAGGCTACTGCCATGAAAAAGAAGAACAAAAGCTGTCCTCTGTAACTTGTGTATTTATTTTCTCACAAATAGGTCTTGAATACAACTGTGAACACTGACTAGCTCTAATGTAAAATAGAACCTTATGCACTGGGGTACATATGCCTTCCTTTAGTACTGGTCCCCTGAAAGCACACCAAATAATTCTAGAAACCCCATACAACCTCGCTTTTCATGTAAAAAAGTGAAATATTGATGTTGGCTTTCTCTATGGTAATTTGTTCCAATCACTGAAATAGTTCACTATTCACACACCACCCTGATTTTTCTGTGGATATTATTTTTTTCCTATACTTTCATTTCCAGAGGAAGGTGAATTCCTCTCCTGGGAATAATTATGGACAAGCTCTTTTACCGCAAAGTGGAGCAGACCAGCTGGAAGCAGCAGGGGAACCAAAAGGCACTTTGGATCTATGAGGATGCAGTAGAGTGTAGGGCGAACATGGCTGGAACATACAGGGGAGGAGGCGAGGCTTAATAGGGTTGCCAGTTGGGTGGCCCTGCTTTAAATCTTTATCTTCAAACCTGAGAGTAAAAGACAAATCTATTTTCTTAAAAATTCACAGTACAGAGTTGTTATTGCTCCAGATTGTATCTTTGTCTCTCTGCAGCTGGAATCTTAATTGGCTGTGCTATTTCTGTAACAGCTGCTGGAAATGTTGCCCTTTCTCAAGCTGCTTTGCTGCTTGCATATACATAGCACATCAGATGCATTAGATTTTGTCATTGGCACAAAACTGTTGATGGGTGAGCATTTCATCAATGATGAAGCCTGCCTGAAGGGACCACTCAGGAGACCAGGGGAAAATGAGTTGCCAGAGGGAGATGGCTTTAAATAAAAGTTAAACAAAACTGCACTGGAAGCCCGTGAAAGTCTTTAAAGAGGTTGTTTAAGGCAGGGGTGTGCCTAATAGGACACAGGTCTCTCTGGAACTAATTATGAGGAGAGAGAGAGAGAGAGAGAGAGAGAGAGAGAGAGAGAGAGAGAGAGAGAGAGAGAGAACTCAGTAGCAGGTGAGTGGAGGCTTCCGTGAAATTGAGTGAGCACTGCTGCAGTTTCCCAGGGAAGAAAAGGGAGAGGCAAAACCCAAGAGATTTCACCTCTTTCGTGACTGCTCCTGTGTCTCGGCACAGTGCTTGTTTCCTGGAACCAAATCTACTCAAAGGCTTGATTGACCTGGTGGAGAGTCTAAGGCCAGGTGGAAAGGCCTGCAGTTCTGAATGGCTTGCTAAGGGAATGACTCATTCCCTCTCTCATTTTGTGTGGTGGTTGGAAATTTAATGGATCCAGGGTTGGAAGACCAAAATTTGTTTCCACGTTTGTCCCTTTACCTGAGAAATGCCTATAGATGTCTTATTTTCCTGCAGGAAGACAGTTGTCACATTTCTAATGTAGTGGTGTTGGCATGTTTGTTTTTTTAAGATCCCTTTCACTTCTTGTATGCTCAATTCCTTTGACTGCTTGGATTTTTTTTGACCATCTAAATCAAGATTTGGTATATTATATAAAAGGTGATCTAGAGAAAAGATGCTAGTGCAGATTGATTGTACCAGTATATGTTAACCTAGTTAGACTAGAGAAACAAGTTCATTAACACTCATAAGTATAAGAAAGAAATTTATATCAAAAGCAATGGTATATTGGTAAAACATCCCAGGCTTGTCCAGATCAAGTCCATAAGTCCTATATTAGGCCATATGTGCCATCCCAGTCTATAAATTCCTCTCCAGACTCACACAACATGTGCAATGACACTGAATGCAGGAATATCACAGAACAGTGGGTGGAGAATCTTGTGAATTCAGTGGCAGTGGAAGTATCTCAGCACTGGTGTGGGTATTCACAGGGTTCCTCCAGCTCCAGCACTCTGACTCCATCCGTGGAGGTCTATGTAGCTTTTCACAGGAATGTGTAGCACAGAGTATGTCCTACGTTTAGGGAGGAAGTCAGGAGTTCTCAGAATCCTCAGGAGAAGGCCATGCCCACACAGAGGCCCCATTGGCCATGACCTGATTGGCAGGCTAGACTCCACCCCTTTTACTTAACTGACAGGAAACTATGTAACTGCTGCATAATGCATTTCCCTACTTCTAGATCCAAAAAGAAGAACTGTATGTTCAACATATACCTATTACAAAACCAATTCACTTAGAGAATAATTTTGAGGATTTTTTTAATGATGTCTCAGTTTTGATTCAATTCTGGATCTTACTGATCTTGTAAGGACAGTATGGGACTATTCCTGTTGGGATTTTTTTAAGCTGGAAATCTCCATGATAGCACAAAGTCTGATCTTTTTCTAATATTGCAGCTGCTAGTGGCAAATTGCTGACAATGTGCTTAGCAGCCCAACCTGTAGCTCATTTTGCCACCAAGTGTACTTTATTATGATGGAGATGTCAGAAACATTTAAGAAATGTGGTTCATTTAAAAACCATTTAAATTGTGTGCTAAATATATATATATATATATACACACATATATATGGGTATTTCTTCAAAATGTAGACAAATGAAGTTAAGAGATGTATTTAAAAGAATATAAGCTTATTTATCAACATGAGCTCCATCAAGTTCAGGAAACATTGCTAATAACTATTTATTACATCCCTAAAATACTGATTCCCTAGTGCTTGGTAGTTATTAGTTGGGCTGCGAGATTCACGATCAGTAATTGAAACCATCGGTGCCTACTCAGGATAAACATAAGGCTTTCTACTACTGTAAAGAGTTTTAATGTCAGAAACCCACTGCACCAGTTCTACTCTGTCTTGTAGTGTCATTAGCATTCAGAATTGCCTTGATGGAAGTGAGTTTAGCTAGATTTTCTAAAGAACTGCAAATCCGCGATCAATGAATCTATTCCGATGCAAGATACTATATAGCGGTTCTGAGACTAAATTTTTCTAAGAGCAGACAGCCTAATCTTTCAGAGTACTTAACCATGCTAGTGTAGCTTTATATACATTATCAAGGAAGAAAATGGATTGTCTTGGAATATTTTTTAAATAAATCATTTTACTGGGGGCTCATAGAATTCCTATCACAATCAATACATATGTCAATTGTATGCAGATCACTTTGCACATTTGTTGCCATCATCATTGTCAAAACAATCTCCTTCTTCTTAGGCCCCCGGTATCAACTTCCCATATTTCCACTCCCTGCCTACTACCCCTCCCCTAGGAACCCCTAATAACTTATTTTGTCATTATTTTGTCATACTGTGCACTATTCGATGTGTCCATTCAACCACTTCCCTGTTGTCCATACCTCAAAGAGGTGGTTATATGTAGATCCTTGCAACTGGTTCCTCCCTTTTACTCCACTTTCCCTCCACCTACCCGGTATCACTACTCTCACCACTGATTCTGGAGGGATCATTTATCCTGAATTCACCATGTTTCTGGCTCCAGTGAACATCCCCTAGTCTAGCTGGATTTGTAAGGTAGAATGGGGATCATGACAGTGGGTGGGAGGAAGCATTTAAGAACTTGAGTAAACTTGTGTATTTCATTTTTACTACATTATACATTGACTGGCTTGCCTTCTCCCTGCAACCCCTCTGTAAGGGGATGTTGTTTCACCTATTGGTGGGCCCAGGTGCCCAATCTTTACTCCACCTCATTTATAATGGTATATTTTTTAGTGCATTGATGCCTAATACCTGATCCCTTCTATACCTTGTCATCACACAAGCTGGTGTGCTTCTTCATGTGGGCTTTGTTGCTTCTGAGTCAGATGTTTACTTTCAAGCCTTTAAGACCCAAACCTTATATCTTTTGATAGCTGGACACCATCAGCTTTCTTCACCACTTTGGTTTATGCACACATTTGTCATCAGCGATCATATCAGGAAGGTGGGCATGCAACGTTATGACTTTTAGTTCTTTGAAGTCTGATTACTGATCCCTTTGCCACATCGTGGTCACACAGGTTGCTGTGCTTCTTTCATGTGGGCTTTGTAGCTTCTGAGCTAGATGACCGCTTTTTTACTTTCAAGACTTTAAGATCCCAGATGCTATATCTTTTGATAGTTGGACATCATCAACTTTCTTCACCACTTTTGCTTATGTACACATTTGTTTTCAGAGATCATATTGGGAATGTGAACATTATGGAATGCCAATTTAATAAAGCAAAGTGTATTTGCATTGAGGAAGTACTTGAGTGTAGGTCCAGTGCCCATCTGTTGTCTTAATACTAACCCTATAATTATATGCATATTGAGCTATTTCCCCAATATCATATATAAATATATTCACCTATCTTCATGCCTATATTTTCGACCTCTATAAATGCCCTTTTCCCGCCACCCCCAGTTCTTTCCTCTATTTCCTCTTTTCCCACTATCATGTTCAGCTTCCATTTGGATTTCAGTATTTTCTCTTTGTTGCATTACTCTTAATCAATCCCAATCAGTCCTCTCACACACACCTTGTCACTGATTTTGAATCACTCATTCCCTTATCCTTGGGTTGGTCAACACCACCTCCTTGTCCCCCCAGAACCATCAGCTCCATCGTTTTCTCCTCCAGACTGTTCATAAAGATTAGGAAACAAAAATAAGTCACATTCAGAACTGGTAGGAGGATAACTAAAGATACTCCAACTAAACTCTGACAAAGTTGCCTTGGTATGATTAGAAGAATGAACAGTATTCTTCAGGATGGGGACGGACTCTCGATGGAGACTTCCAAAGTCCTTTCCTGTTGTTCCTTTGATTAATTTCTCAGAGCACTTTCATAATAAGCAGATGTCATTGTTCTTAACTCGCCAGTAAGTCAAGAAGCAAAAATCACAGGCACATCCTCCAGAATTGTTCCCATGACCTTTGTTTTTGAGTGGTCTGATTTTGTTTTGACTGGAGAACTTTCACATCTTCATATCCTTTATTTGTCTTGGTATTAACTCTCTACTGATAATGCTCTATGATCAGGGTAAGACTGGTAAAGAAAGGAATGTTTGATTTCTGAGTAAAGTTCTTCAAAGAAATTATGTTGAGTGCACTTGCTAAAAATTTCCATTTAAAGTTTCCCTTTTTAACAAGGAATATGTGAATATTTTTATTGTCCATGAGCAGAGATTTACTCTGCTTTTTAACATTGAATATCAGAACATTTTTACTGTTTATGAGCAGAGATTTACTCAACTTTAATTTTTCAGTCTGAATTGTGAAAGTTGCAAATTATAATTACAAAGTTTATAGAAGGTGTGGAAGCCCAAAAGTCAGTAGTAGGGTCTACACATGGATGAGGCCTACAGGGATTTCCCTCTTACTGTACTTGACATCTGTTATAGTGAAGAAAGGATGGCATTGCTAAATAGATTGTGGCAGGCGTTGTTAGGTTAAAATATAGTATCATGTCATTAGATCTCCCTCTGATTCATTTTTCATTTGCTCTAGTTTGTATATTTAGATTTTATTCTATTTACTTTGTTCTTGCAGCTTTTTTTCCTTTTGGGGGGGGGGCATCACTGGCATGTTTTCTTTTAGCATGCTTTTCTGTACAAAAATCCAGGATGAGCAAAACCAGGGAGAGTAAAGGGATTAATGGATTCTTAGGTGTACAGTAGGGAAGCTGGGCAAGAATAGGAGCTAATAACAATGATCACAAGAAAAAAGTTCCAAAATTGATTGTGGTCATGATTGTAGAACTCTTTCAGATATGGTTGAACTGTCGAATTTTATGATATTTGATTTCCATGCCAATAAAGGTGTGTTAAAATAGAATTGTGTAGATAGATCAGATTGAGATATCTGTGGTGTTAGCTATAACTGTGGTTAGCTATGTCTGTGGTGTTTTTATGCTATAACTTTTTATGCTACTAATCATTTAGAGTTTGAAAAAAAGTGTTTCTCCTTAAATTGAAAGAGATGGTCTGCTCCTGCAGACTTAATCTCTAACTTTTTTCAAATAAATTATCCATTTGTAAACACCTGATTTTTGAGATATTGTCTCCAAATGCAGTTTATTTTGCATCAATGATGTCATCATTCTTCCTCCCAAGCTTGGCATAAGCTTAATGTTTATTCATGCTTAAATTTCAGCAGAATTAATATTGCTTAGACAGCGGATCTTTTCAAACTGATGGGAGGTCCTTTTTAGTGCCTTAAACTGGATCCTGTTCAGACATTTTATAATAAGCTAGAACAAGATTAATTTGGTTCAAAGAAAGAAAGAAAGGAATTTAAGTAGAATGTTTCATTCTACACATTTTTCACGAGTTTTATTTTAATAAAGCACCACGCCCAGGAAAAAGTAAGCAATAATAGACCTAAAAAGAATGGTAAGGAGAACATAGAATACCTAATGGGATTTGATCAAGTGCAAAGTAGGCAAGAGAAAGTACTGGGAGTCAAATGAAGGTCAAACATGATAGATGAGCAAGAGGAAAATAAAAGGAAATAGAGGGAAAAAGTTGGAGGCAAAAGACATTTATAAATGTATAAGTATAGGTATGCATATATGTCAAACATTAATATATAATGATAAGGATATAGGTCTATGTACATGTATTTTTTGCTATCACTTTTTATCTTTATTACATCAAATAGCATTTTCAGACTTTAAAGTTTTTACATACATTTACTTCTGTTTAGATAGCTTTGTTTCCCCTTTCTTTTCTGTTGATTCCTTCACTGATCCATGCAATACTGCAATGAACAGATGTGTGATCCTCTTCTATGTCTGCAGACATGCCCGTTGTACAAGAATTAGAAGTCCATGGAAGTCTCGATGCAAAAAAAGCTTTTCTCTCCGTGTACTAATGCAGCAAAAAAGTTTGCATATAAATTCCTTTTTATAGCAGGTAGAGAAATGCCATATCTGATTGAAATATTCAGGTCATATTGCTGCTCTTCAGTATTGTCCACTTTATATGTTGACTATCAAATGTTTCTTCTCTCTCCTTGTTCACCAATAGCAGAGTCTGGATCAACTGTCTACTCAATGTCTTTTTTTTAAGTTAAAAGTTTAAGTTCATGTCCATCTACAAATGTATTATATATGCAGGAAAATGTAGACAATGTTCTAGAAACTTGGTATTTTAAAAAAGTCAAGAAAATGAAATTCCCCCAGGGCAGCATGTCAAAATAAAGCACAGCCTCCCTCAGAGTTGGTCACTCTGAATGAGTTAGAGCAACTAGGAGCCACCTCTATTTTTTGCTATTTATTTTTTAATATAGATTTTATCGAGGGCTCTTATAACATTTAATACATCATTCATATTAAGCACACTTGTACATGTGTTGCCACATTCATCTACACTATCTACTTGAACCCCTTCAGCATAAGCTCCTCTTCCCCTCTTTCCTCTATGTCCTTATTTTTTTAATTTCAATGCCCCATATTTCCCCTTCCCCCTTCTCCTCCTCAATGAACTTCCAATAATTTACAAATTGTTATTACCTCTTCATATCTTACACTGTCGAATGTGTCACTCCACTCACACCCCCATGTACATATATTTAAATGTGAAGTATTAAGGTATCATATGGGCTTTGAGTCTATACTCAAGTGCTCCCTCAATGCAAGAACACTTTGTTCTAATAACCCGTCATACTGTGATGCTCACCTTCCTGACAATATTGCTGAAGTCAACATGGGTATATAAGAAGCTGTAGGGAAGAAAGCTGATGATGCCCATCTACTAAAAGATATAACATCTGACATTTTAGAGGCTTGAAGTTAAACAAGTGACCATCTGGCTGGGAAGCAACAAATCTCACATGAAAGAAACACAGCAGACTGTGTGATCATGAGGTGTTGATTGGATAAGGTATTGGGCATGAGAAGACCCCAAACAAACATATATATTGATGCAAATGAGAGGAGTCGGGTGGAGACCTAGAGTCCACCTTTAGATAATTGGACCTGCCTTCTCAGAAGTTCACAAGGATAGAATGAAACAGACAGGGTACAGCACAGCACTGATGGAGCATACAATATTCCTCTAATTATTTAATGCTTCATCTCTTGGACTATCATGACCCAAGTTCTACCTTAAAAATGTGGCTAGACCAGAACATGTACACAGGTACAGAAAAGAGCTCTTGACACACAGATAAACACACTGGACAGATAAACACCTCAGGAACAGCAATGGGAGTAGTGATACCATTAGGGTAGGGGGCAGGGGGGAAAAGGAACTGATTACCACGGCTGATGTATAATTGCTCCCCTCCTCAAGGGAATGGATAACAGTAATATGGGGGACGGGAGACAGTGGGTGGTGTAAGATATGGAAATAATAAAAATTTATAGGATCCATGAGGGTAGGGGGGATGGAAGAAGTAGGGGAAAAAGAGGAGCTGATACCAAGGACTCAAACAGAAAGAAAATATTTTGCACTAATTTTTAAGACCTCATATTTATATATATGAGGAAATTTCTATTGTTCTTTAATTCCACTTTGTCCACATTAAAAAAAAAACTTGGGTGGAGTGTGTGTATGTGTACAAGGACTTAGCAGAGTAAAGAAGACAGAGATAGTAACTCTCATCTTCACAGGTGTGTATCATTTCTTCTGAATGTATCCCAGGTATATAGATGATTGGTCTGCATTTACACTAGAGTTTTTCCCATAGTGCTGTCCTTGTAAGCTATGTTCCGCATTACAACTGTTTCTGTGGCATTTTTCTGGAGCAGGTAACAAAATTTCACAGCTGCATGCTGTTCTTTTAAATTTACCATCACAAAAAAACTAGGTTTGAGCAAAGCTGCTTTTATGAAAAAATTCACTGTGAGCAGAGAGACCTTTCCAGGTGATGCCACTGGGTACACTAATTCAGAACAAGTTGCTTGATGATTGCCTATTGAGTGGGGGTGGAGCGGGGAATGCATATTATGAAAGTGGAGATTTTACTGTGTTTTTGGGGGGTACCCCCTTGTATATATTATGAAGTTTTCATTATGTTTTAAATACAAGTTTCCAGAGCAGATCATCATGTTTGCATTCATCAGCTCATTCACAGTGTGTTTCAATTTGTCTCATATACTTTGAATATATTGTCAGAGGAGACAAATCTATGGTAAAACACCACCCTTGATGAAATAGAGGGTTAGCATAAAAGATCACTCCCAATGCATTGACAAAGTGACTACAACAAGAGATTCATATATAACAACTGTGAAGGTGACTTAGGACCAGGCAGTGTTTCATTCTGCTGTTGGTATGCATCAGAATCAATTTGATGCTATGAAGTAGTGATGTTTTTTACTTCACTCTGTACACCTTCACACTCACACAAATTAGTATTTTTTAAATGTTCATGTCCAATTCAGTGATACTGATTATATTCATCATATTGTGCAACTATTAACATTTAACATTTCCAATTTCTTTCTGCCACTGTTCTTAGAAACTCAGAATCCTCTGAATAGTGACGCTCTTTCCAGTACTCCCAACTATTTCTGCCACCCACTAAGATGCTCTGCGCTCTATGCATTTTTCTCTTCTAGCTGTTTTACATGGATGAGGTCATATAATATTTCTTCTTTGTGTCTGACTTATGCAGCATAATCCTTTTAATGAAGGATTATCATGATTTTATGCCTGTATTTTCACCAATTCTTGACCACTTCATTATCACCCATCAAGAACTTCACTTGTAAAAATTGCCCTTGCACTTCTCATCTCTTTTAAAGGTCTGTCAAATGTTTTCTCACACCTTAAACTGGTTTAGAAGTTTGTATTATTTTTGTGACCTTTCAAGTTGCTTATTTAACTTTATGGAAATGGAATTAGTATTTTCCTTTCTTTTAATGTTTTATGAAATGGATATTTCTATGCTACATTTTAAGATAGGTTTGCTCCGCTCTGAAAGATCATCTCTAGTCTTATATTTATCATTAAGTCACATCTCCAGCACTTATTATTAAGTCAAATTATGAATGCTAACCTTGGTGCAATTTTAAAGGCACCTTCTATTATTTTCAAAGAGGAGTCCCATTTCTTTATAATATAGCAACTATTTCTCCCAACTATTTCTGCCACCCACTAAGATGCTCTGCACTCTATGCATTTTCCTCTTCTAGGTATTTTACATGGATGAGGTCATATAATATTTATATTATAATATATTACATTATATTATCATATAATATAATATTTCATTGGAAGTTCAGTGGTAGAAATATCCCTTTCCTAAGTTCAATTCCTATTAAATGCACTTCTTCACAACCATCACCCATGTGTCAATGAAAGTTTGTATGTTGCTACAATGCCAAATAGGTGTCCGTGTCATATTCAGACTAAATGTTTCAGGAATAAAGATCAAATGATCTGAACCGGAAAATGGAAAGCCCCTGGATCACACGTCATGGGATGCCATAGGACCTGTAGGCTTTTCCTTACCTCGTGCATGGTGACCCCATGAGTTAAGGGATGACTTGGTGGCAAATTTAAGACACCACTCTCTGGATTCAGAAAACCACCTTATAATCTTCTTTGCTACACTTACTTGTGGTTAAGAGGTGATCTCTAAGCTCTCTAAACCTCTATTTCCCTATATGGGGAAAAGAAGAGGAAAAACCTATGAGCTTGTGCAAATTAATGTGAAAATTCTGAAAAAGTGCTTAATATCCAGAACACATTAAATGGACAATAAATATTAGCAAATATATGGACTTTTAAACAATAATGATGTTTGTTTGGAAAATTAATTCAGAAGTATTTGATAGAATTGACACATGTGAATAGAATCCTGGTCAGAAGGGTAGAGTAAAAGTAAAATTGCAACAAACATGGCAACAACTGAATTGCAGGAAAGAGGAGAAGACCCCTACCTAGGGGCTTGGAGAGTGGGTTGTACAATCTGACTACTTGAGTGTGTATCTCAGCTACTTTGTTGCTGCATGTGCTTGGGTGAGGGTATTTTATCTTTCCTTGCACTGTAGGATGGGAATAATAGTAATAGCATTTATCTCATCAAGATAAATATGAGGCTGTATACATTGGTAAAGCTTTGTAGTTTCACATGTTCCATCCTAAGTGACCCTATAGAATTGTCCCAGAGGGTTTTAGAGACTATAACTATTTATGAGTAGAAAGCCTCATCTTTTTTTCCATGGGGCAGCTGGTGGTTTCAAACTGCTGACCACGGAGTTAGCTGCCAACTCATAAACACTACTCCACCAAAGCTCCCCAAAGGCAGTGGAACTCCCAAAGGGACAGTTTTGCTCCATCCCACAGGATCTGTAGGCTTTGGAATCCACCTCATGCCTGTGAGTTTTCTCTCTCTCATGAGGTTGTTGTGCATTTTTAGTAACCTATTAGGAAAAGTCCTTAAAACAGAGCCTGCCATATATCAAGCACTCAGCAAAGAGTTGTTAATTAATTTCTTCTAAATTAGTAAACATTGTACTCAAAGATGGAATCTTCATAGGCCCATGAGTTCATTCTCTATAGTATCAGGAATTGCCTTTAAGAATCCCTGATAAATAGTATCTCCGATTTGAGACTCTGATCAATTTTGCATTTATAGAATGTACCATTAACCTGGATGCACATGAAAAAAATCTCTGAGGTCACAGGCAATAATGAGCACATCCTCTGCACATTTTTCTCATTGGAGACATTGTAGCAGTGCTTACATCACTTTCTTCCATGTATCAACAAGGCAACGGACTATTGCACATCCCTTGACTTTGTATGAGACCCCGATCAATCCTTGGGATGAAAATGTAAAGACAGTCTTTACCATTAAGACTCTTGTGATCTACCCAAGTGTGGAATGTGGGAGGGAGCAGAACAGTAGATAGTTGCATCAGACATGAAAATTTTGTGTAATGGTTGCGCTAGGAAAGGATGTTTCAGGAGGAACAGCTGACCGAGTTGGATGGTGGTCAGGAAATGCTTCGTACCTAAGAGGGGAAATCTTAAAGCTGGAGGGCGTTCCAGAGTTTGAAAGGAGCAAGACCCTCTAGGCAAGAGGAAGCTTAGCTTGATCAGGTAGTTTGTTGCAAAATCGCTACGAAAGAAGGGGACAAAGAGGGATCTGATCATGATGCCCTTGTGTGTCATTTGTAAAAAGCCTGAATTTTAATACTGATGGAAATGAAGAATCATTGAGCAATTTTAAGCTGGAAAATGACACAGTGAAATGAATGTTTATGAAAGATTCTTCTGTCAGTGTTGTGGAAAATGATTGGAAGGGAATGAGTCTAGGGATGGGGAATTCATCATGAGGATGTTGGTGAGATTAATCTAGCTGAGGAACGATGTGGACTTAATCTCAAGCCCTGGAAGTGGAGATGCAATTGATTCGCAGATATGCTGGGGGTGTAATGGAGTCATTTGTAAAGTTGGGGGTGAAATGGAGTCCTGGTGCAATTTGTAATGACAGAGTCAAAATGAGGCACTTAAGGGATAAAATAATATTGTGGGGGAATCTTGATGTGAGCAAGTATCTTCCCCAAGAAAAATCAAGTTTTTAAAATCAATGATTTAAAAATCATTCTTTTAAAATATTGAATATGAGATGTATTTCTAATTGTAAGTGGCTAAGCTCAGTAAGCAGGATCTCTGTGAATCTGGAGCATGGGACAGAGAAGAGATTGGACAGGTGAATGATCACAGTGTGGTATTTGGTAGTACAGAAAGGAGAGATGTGGAGCGAGAGGTCACACTGATGGAACCTGGCAGGGGTCCAGAGAGCAATTCCTGGACAGTCCTTGCTTTTACAGGGAGAACAGGAATGAAGGCCATCCAAAGAAAACTGAGGGGAAAGCACAATCTGAAAATATAAAGACAGGCCGATGTGTGAAAGAAATCCTAATTTCACCTATACAGTATACATTAAAATGAGAGGGATGTATTTCTAACTGAATACAAAAAAAGATGGTACTTAAAAGAGTGGTGCATACTCTATTTTTAAAAAAATCATTTTTATTGAGGACTCTTATAGCTCTTAGAACAATCCATACTTCCATTGTGTCAAGCACATTTGTACATATGTTTCCATCATAATTTTCAAGACATTTTCTTTCTACTGAGCCTTAGTATCAGCTTCTCATTTTTTCTCTCTCCCCCACCCTCCACTCCTCATGAACACTTGTAAGTTATGAGTCATTATCATTTTCACATCTCACACTGTCTGCTGTCTCCCTTCTCCCATGTTTCTGTTGTTCCTCACTCTGGGTGAGGAGAGTCATACATTTATCTCTGTTATCGGTTCCCCTTTCCCCCCCACCTTCATGATATCATGACTACCGTTATTATTCTGGAGAGGTTATCTGTTTGCAATTCCGTGTGTTGAGAGTTCTTATCTATATCACTGTATGTGCTCTGGTCTAGTCAGATTTGTAAGGTAGAATTGGAATCATGATTGTGGGGGGTTGGGGGAAAACATTAAAGAAGTAGAGCAATGTTGTTGTTGTTGTTGTTTTTTTTTCATCAGTGCGATCTTGCATCCGGACTGGTTCCACCCTTTCTTGTGAACCTTTGTTGAGGGGATTTCAAATTGCATATAGATGGGTTTTGGTTCTCTACTCTGCCCTGCAAATCCCCACCTCATTCATATTGATATGATTATTTTGAGCCTTCTGATACCTGATACCTGAGCCTGTGAACACCTTATGATCACACAGGCTTCTGGGTTTCTTCCATGTGGGCTTTGTTTCTTTCTAGCTAGATGGTTGCTTGTTTATCTTCAGGTCTTTAAGACCACAGAAGCTGTATCTTTTCATAGCCAGGCACCCTCAGATTTTTTTTTAACCACAGTTGCTTATGCACCCATTTTATCTCCAGCAATCATTTTGGGAAGGTGAACATCACATAATGCCAGATTATTAGAATAAAGTGTTCTTGGATTGAAGGAGTACTTGAGTGGAGGCCCAATGTCTGTCTGCTACCTTAATACTTAACATATTACTATATATACATAGATCTATGTCCTTATGATTTTATATATAAATATATTTATATTTACACATGTCTGTATTTGTACCTCTATAAAGATCCTTTGCCTCTTGGTTCTTTCCTCTGTTTCCTTTTACTTTGCTTCAGTCCTATGATGATGTTTGAACTTTTGGGGGGTTTTAGCGATTCCTCGCAGTTACATTGCACTTGATCAAACCCCATCAGGCATTCTACACTCTCCTCACCATAAATATTAGATCACTTGTTGTTCTCTTGTCTCTGGGCTTGCTGGCTCCCCATTGTCCTATCTCCACTCCACCCCTTTTATGCTTTCCATAGTAACCAGCAGCTCCATAGTTTTCTCTTCGGTATTGTTTATCCTGCCTATTTTCTATAGATCGACAAGAAAGGAAAAAGAGGGGGGAGGCTACAAATAGGTCTAGGTTTCTCTTCGACTTTTAAAAATGTTTATGATTAAGTGTGTTGAGTGCCAAATCCTGCCCACCGATTCAAACGCCTATTTTGAGGATTCCTGAGGGTCTTCATTGCTTTGCTCCCTTTGCTGCTCTGTTGCATGCCCTTCATGTTTTGCCCCTTTTGGGGTTGGGGTGTAGGAGAGGTCAGACTGGGCACGATTCCTGTACTGTGTCTCCAATGTTCTCCCCTGTAGTGTATGTGTCAGAGAGATGGTGCCGTGTCTAGTGGTAGGGCTGGTCTGTGGTTCTCTGTGTATTGACTGCTCTGTGCATTGGCTATCATCCTTGGGGCTTGGTGGGCCAGAAAAGAGTCCACTCTTTCCCTCTCTCTCTCTTTCCTTCTTAGTTTGCTTCCTTGTGCCTACCCTGCTCCCAAAGCTGTCCTCTGTAGTACATTCTTCTGGTGAGGCAGTCCATGTAACTGGGATTAGGGCTGGCTTCAAATACCTGATGGGTCAATGCTTTATGTGGATATGTCGCCTTGAAGTCATGCCTTTCCTGTGGTGGTGTGAACAATCCCCTCCCTATGGGTGGGTTAGGGCCCTTTCCCCCCACATCCTAACCACTTTCTCTCTCTTTTTTCTTTTCCTATCCTTTTTAGTTGGATGGCATATGCATCCCAGGGCTGGGCCTGGTCCCTGGTAGAGTGCTCTGGCCTCACTCTCTGAGTTTAGACCATCCATTTGTGGAAGACATCCTGACCATCCATGCTACTTAGTTAATGCTATGCTCATGGAGACTTAAGTCAGGAGAATGATGAAAAGCATATCTATTATGAACCTAGGAAATTATCACATGCTATCAAGCCTAGTAAAACTTTTTTAGATGTTTCCATTGTAGAGACTCTGTGGCATGATCACAATTTCCCACAGTGTTCCTAAGCGAAACATAACCTCTGAGGCAAAACTCCACATCCACAGCTATCAAGTTGATGCCAACAAGTGAGAGCTTCCCTACAGGGCAGGGTAGAACTGTCCCTGTGAGTGAGTCTCCAAGACTGTAGTTCTTCAAGGGAACAGGTAGCTCCGTCTTTCCACCAACCTCAGCCCAACACAACTGCTCACTAGAGGTTGGCTGCTAATTTTCAAGGTTGAGCCATAACATCTCTTCTGGAAATCTATTCTGTTCTCAGAATTCTTAGCACATCCACTTGCAGGTTTTCAAAGGTGCACCTTCTGCTTTGTATTGGTTGTTTATGAACCTACCACTGTGTTGATTAGATGACAATCCCGTAGAGCTCGCTTGTGTTTGGTTCACTGGATAAATGTCACAGAGGCACCGTATCTTTCTGGTGTTAAAGATGCTACACTGTACTAATGTGTACGTAAAGTATGAAACCAAGACTAGATTGAAATTGGAATTGTGGAAAGAGAGAAATGACCAGTGATTTGAATTAAAAATATTTAACACATGCATACAAAGGAAAGAAATGAGAAGAACCTATACTTTCTGTATAAGAAAGCAATATTAGGCATTAAATAATTCAGGGATATGCTGTGACCTTTCTTCTTTTGAGATACATACTTGATCAGGACAATAAAGTCTGTAAGTTCTGTTCTCTTCTGTTACATTGGGGTGCCATGTGCTGAGGGATGAAGCTGACATGGATGGACATCACCGAAAGGCAAAAAGGCGATGAGAATAGAAAGACTCAAAATTCTTAAATGACTAGGTCAATTGAGTGACAACAAATGTTTATGTAAATGGAAAAGAAAATAACACAAGGAAATTTGTAGCTAGACTTACTAGTAGAATAAATTTAAAATAAATAAATTTGGAGAAAGCATTTTAACTGAGGATGAGTAGCTGAAGAAATGGGTAATTTCAAACCAAAAAGGAAGAACTACTTGTTTTAAAATATCTTTTTGAACAATGTCAGATTACCCAACTAGAAAAGTCATCACAAATTTATGCTGAAACTCACCTTATTTTCTAGTTCAATCCTACTAATGAACTAAAAAAGTTTGACATGAAAAAACAAAATCTAAAATTTTTGCAAAAGTTTTGAGTTTCCTTTTGCTGATTTCCTCTTTTCTCTCAGTTTTGAGTCCTGCCTGCATGACTTTGAAATCTGATGAAAGATCTGGAAAAATTCACAGGCACACAAAATCCTGCCTGGAATTCAGAGGTTCTTCTTCTGAAACCTTGAAGTAAACCTCCGAGATCTCCCTGCACCCCAATTGACAGCGCTGGACCACTCCAGAGTATGCTAAACTGCCTTTGCCCAGGCGTTTCCCTTCAGAGTCCATTTCTGGGCTCTCTTCCAAGTGTGTATGGTGTTCCTTGGCCTCTGGCCAGAAGCACTCACACTGCACTGCCTTATCTAAAAAGGCAGCAAACGAATGCTGCAGTACCCCAGCAGAACTAAGTTGCTTTTTATTTTCTTTTCACATGAATTCTCAGTGTCATCTGTAAGTAAATCTCCATCTGTGAGAACTGTTTGGAAGTTTTGGCTGAGGATTCTGTAGGACCCAATCAGCATATTGGCATCTTGTGTGTCCGATTTGCCATCTTGGGTTCGTTTTCATGGAAGTAGCGAATACTCCTAGAGCTCGCCAAGCTTTGGATGGGCTTCCTTACTAATAAGGCAGCACTGACAATTTACTTCAAAGAGCCAGCATGTTGGGCAAAGCAGTTTAATTTTTAAAGTGTCCCATAAAAGTCTAAGGAAGCATAGCATCTCAAGTTTAATAGACAGGGGTTTGGAAAACCAGATATGAGAGAGGCATGGAAAATATTACTTACTGGACATAATGCTGGGTAGTGATCCTTTCAACCACTCTAGAAAGTAGATACTATTTCCTGCCTTGCAGGTGAGATGAACCCTAGAAATTTTGCTAGTTTTCAACATTTACAGTATTTGGCCTGATAATTTTGGAAATACGATTTGAGAACACTGCCCTCTGAAGATGCGTAAGAAAAATTGAAGAGAAGAGAGAAGAGACAGAGAGCTCTTTAAGAGTTAACGAGGCATTCCGGGTGACCTGAGGGAGACATGGAGGAGCAGAGGGGCTGGCTGCATGTTACCCTTTCTGGGTTAGAAGTGATAGCCAAAAGCAAGCTGATGTGTGGGATTTGGCGACCGTACTACAGCCAGATTCAAGTGAAGTGAACCCAATTTTAAGTTACACAAGGCAGGTTTTGATGGACCTTGTATCATTATCTGAACTAAACCAGCATCTTACATTCTGATGTCGTTTCTGTAGAGCTTTGCTGCATCACAACCGCAATGAAGTCCATGTTTTAGGGCTGCTTGTTGAGATGTTTTTATGAAGTTCTTCTCTACAGCCAATGCTATATAAATAATTGATTTAGTGATGATGTAATAAGAGCTCTGTTAGAACATAAGGGCCCTCACTTGCCATAATTAGCCACAACAAACTCATCTTTGTCCCATCTGCTCATTTAGGCTGTCCATTCTTATATGATTATCATCCTGAAAAATCTCAGAAAAGCTTCAGGGGACATTGTGCATGGTTATACAATCAAACTCTGTCCAAGAATCTTACTCAGAGTGGTGGTGACTGAAAGCCAGAATCCTTATGAGTCCAAGACAGCCGTTTATTTTACAAAATAAGAAATAATAACTCTATTTTAATGTGACAGGTGGAGGAGAGATGTAAAGTGATTATTGCTCTGTACTCTGATATAGTTTGTGAATGTTTAACCAAAAAGTGTCTTCTATTTGTTTTTGTTCCCAGATTCAGGCTAAACTAATTATATAAATCAAAGGGCCCTCCACTTTGATATACACAGAATTCTCTGAATGAATAGGGCTTTGTTATCAGATCGAGGGTGCTGGCCTAAATTCCCCTATCTCTTGTGGGGGTTAGGTGAGTTCCAACTCATGCACCACGGAACTAAGTACCTCCTGAGTCTGAGCCATCTCCACATATGCTATGTTTGAGCCCATTGTTGCCACCAGTGTGTCAATCCACCATCAAGGACTGTCCTCTCTGTGATTGCTCCTTTACTTTACCATGGAACTGATCTCTCCTGACCTGTCCAAAGGACGTGAAATGAAATCTCACCATCCTTGTTTTGATTCCTTGTACTGATTCCAAGACAAATTTGTATTCTCTTGTGGCAGTCAATGGTACTTTCAATATTCTCCACCAGCGTCACCGTTCAAATGTATTATTCTTCATCTTCCTCATTCTACAGCCAACTTTCATAGGCATACGAGGTGAATCAAAATGTCAGGGTTTGAGTCAGGCACACCTTAGTTCTCAATGTAACATGCTTCTTTTCAATAATCTTCTAGGATGAGATATTCCTGAAGTATTTTCAGTTCAAGAATAAATTTCTGGTATCTTAAAACATATCTCCATCCCGGATTATGTTAAAGGTGGGATTTTTGCCTAGGTAATGCGTTACTGTGGTTCACACAGCTTTGGAAGGCATATAGCATGGTATTGTTATTAATTAGATGGCACAGAGTCTTGAAATGATGTGTAGGAAAATTGATTTGTGAAGTAATTCATAAAATATAAACATGTCTTACTTATTTACTTAACTTGTTGCATGTGCTGTCCTATGTATTTTGAGAGATTGTTGATAACTGTCTAGAATTTTTACTAGCCTCAAAACCAACAGGCTTTAAGTGACCAGTCTGTAGCTATATAATCACAATTGAAATTATGGGATCCTAAAGTTTTATATAAATTCAATATCACTAGACATGGGTACAAGTGAAATAATCAGACCCTGATTTTAAAAGGTACAGAATGTGATGACATTAGAACCTATGACACAGCTTGCAAATTCTTTCAACGTTTGAACATGGAATTACTAGATAAATGAACTCCTAGAAATATCCCTAGAAGAACTGAAAGCAAGAACACAAAGTGAATCTTGACCTCAAGGTCTATTGTGACACTATTTACTGTCACTCAGCAGATAAATTAATAAGGAAAATGTGATACATGGAAACAGAATTTTCTTAGTCATAAAGAACTCCTAATACATACTATGTCATGGATGAACCTTGAAAAATTTCAAGGTTTCTGTAAAAAAAATAAGTCAATAATCCAAGCGCAAATATTGTTTGATTTCACTTATAAGATATATTAAAACAGGCAAGTATAAATATCTTCATTGAGCATTGTGCTTTTTAGAGAACGATTGCAGAAAAGTGACAACAGAATTTTAAAATATTATATAAGAGATTTGTAAGGCACTGAATTTATATTAATGGGAAGAAACAAGTCAGAAAAGGAAGGCGAGAAAGTTGGCAAAACTTGAAGAATGTTATCAAAACCAATAAATCATATGCCTACAAGGGGTTGAGTTCATGGATGTTTTGCTGTGTATATTCCAAACAACCACAGAGTAAACAAAATTGTTTTAAAGGACTATAAATTTCATGAAAAAAATTCAACTATTTTAGAGGTTTTGTTGGCATATAATTAATATATAATACAACTCAAAAGTTCAGTCACATCAAGAAGAATTTATAGTCATCACCACAAACAGTTTTAGAACATTTTCTTCAAACTTGTACCATCATGATTAGTTTCCCATTTCCCCCCCAACTTCCCCACTATACCTGAAAGAAAACATGAATCTAATTATCGTGGTGATAGATTTGCCTGTGCTGGATTCTATTTACAGTACAGCAGCTTAAAACCTTGCCTGAAAAGAAACTATAAACCATTAGGGCTGCGCCCCGGTGGTGTAGTGATTGTGTGCAGGACTGCGGTCCACAGGGTTGGCGGTTCAAACCCAGGAGCAAGGCTGGGCCTCCTACTCCCACCAGGGGGCGGTGATGCCCACCAAAAAAAGAAAAGAAATGAAAACATTAAAAACTAGCACAGATGTATAATGGATTAAGAGGGAGATCAAAGGATCTAGGGCTAAATTTTTACCTAACTGCACCTGCAACAACCTACTTTCCAAAGTGTTCTGCACTCTGAGAGAGATCAAGGCTATTCACCTCCCTGGTTCATTGTCAGAGGGGATTCGTGAGAGCCTTAACCCATGGATATTTTCTCTTCACTTTTTTTTTTATGTGAATCAACTTTAAAATTGGTAAAAAAAAAAAAAGATTAAATGTTAAATCTTTTCTCTTTTGGTGTCATTATTCAAAGGATTTTTTTTGACATCACTGCCCTCTGGTGGGAGTAGGAGGCCCAGCCTTGCTCCTAGAGAGCTGCTGCTGGATTTGAACCGCCAACCCAGTGAGCCGCAGTCCTGCACACAACCACTATGCCACTGGGGCTCAACCTCCATGAAATTTTTTAAGTTTCCCTTATCCCCCATGTCCCTGCCTTCTAGACAATATGGAATGTCATCGTCAATGTAGACTCAGAACTACTCTACATACCCAGAACTACTTTCCAAGGCTGTGTAAAACTTTATGGATCAGCCAGTCCCATACTTCTCTGTTGGAGCAGTCTAACACTTTCCCAACAGCATATCCAGGGCTCCTTGTTGGTGTCAAAGACCATATTAAAATGGGCAGTCCCTTGGTAGTATACACAACCACTATGTTTACATTCAAATTTATGTCAGATTCTATTCTTTATAACTTGTTTTGAAACATATTGGTATTGAATTTTCTTATCTGGACACTTTGGCAGAAGGATCCCTGTGACTCAATGTCTCATACAGGCTAAGTAATTTCACCCCAAGATATAAACAATGCAAGTATTCAATTCTGACAAACAGTATTTAAGTGGAAATTTTTCCATATGAATTATTAAAGGCAATGTTATATCTATACACCTATCAAATTTCCTATCTGTCCATTCACTCACCAGCTTAAAATTCCTTTAAGTGAAATAAATTGAGTCACTTAGTGATTCTAATTTTTCTTTACTTCCTTTGACTCATTTTCTATTTCTTATTTAATTCAAGGTCTTTAAAATGAGAATTTCCTCCATTCTTTTGAAAGGTCCTATATTTGTTTCATCAGCTGCTATAGTTAATTATATTAATTAGCCAAATTGCCCTGCTTATTTACTTTGATCTCTATCAGGAATAGACCACCCACACTCATGATAGTTTCATTTCTCCAAATTAAGTAATTGTTCTTATTCATTGCTATAAATATGGCTTTGCAGCAATCTTTTCATGAGAGGTTATTCAGATTCCCTCCACCCACCCTCAAATTTTGCATATCACTCTCCACTGGCCTTCACAGACTAAGCACCTCAGCAGTAAAGTTCTCAGGTCTTTGTGCTTATGCTGCCTTCATATATATGTGACCGAAGAGCTTTGTTAGTTGGAAAACATCCTTAAAGTGTTCTCAGGCTACTGTAGGTTTATATTCTAGGATTAAACTTTTTATAATAAAGAAGGTTTGTAATAAATAAATACTACTTGGGATTGCAAAACCACTGTCTCTTTGAACTTCTCTCTCTCTTTGTGTTTAATTGATAGAAGATTCTTACTTTCTTTTCTTAAATAGAAGAATGGCACAAATGCAATTATTGGTACATATTTATTAATTCTTGCTAGAAACATAGCCTATTTAATCTCTAGACTTTCAAATTTCTTAAATATATTCTTCAATTATACCCTTGATTACTATTTCTGTTCTGTATGTTTTGTCTTATGAATTCTCTATTATTTAAATGTTTTAATCATTCTCTATCCTGTTGCCTTTGACTCTTTACTTCTCTGTTTTCTAGATTATAAAAATGTTATGCAAGGGCTGAGCCCCGGTGGCGTAGTGGTTGTGCGCGGGACTACGGCCCACTGGGATGGAGGTTCAATTCCAGCAGTGGGGCTGGGCCTCCTACTGCCACTGCCGGAGACCAGTAGTGCCCCCCCCCCCCAAAAAAAAAATGCTATGCAAAAAGAAAAAAATTCTATGCAAGGGAAATATAGATATGTAAAAGGTAAATTAAATCACCAACAAATCACAGTTTTGCAAATAATCTTATCATCCTGAAACTTATATGTGAATATTTTCTCATACTTTCTAATCATTTTAAACACTCATACATTTTTCCACAGCTAGTTTTCTCTAAAAATAACATTGCAATTATTTTCTCAGGTAAAAATGTTATCACAGTAGAATTTTTAATAACTTAGTTATGTAAAAATGTTACTTGAATCTTAGAATTTAGTTTTATATTAAAATTTTGTGATTGATAGTATGAATAAGGGATAGTATTTGTTTATATTTACTAATATTCATATAGATTTCAGGGTGATAAAAGAAATATTAGATATTTATACTAAAAATTCCATATCCTTGATATTTAGGTAGCATTGTAATTTTTGCAGATGTACATGGACAGAATATCTTTTGAAGTGTTTCTTGGTATATCTGGGGTTTTTTCCCCTTGTTTCTACATAACTAAACCTTGCTTGACTGTGTAGAAAATTTTTAGATCACATCTGCTGCACATTAAAATTCTTTAGATGTGGCTTGGCTTTCTTATATTTAGAGCTGAAGAGAAGTCTGATTTTTTTTTCCATTTATAGGTAATTGTTTTGGTTAGTGCCTAGATGGTTTCAGCATATTTCAAGTGTCTTTGAAATTTAAATATCTGCCAAGATGTATTTGATTAAAGTTACTTTTTGTTGTTATTTTTTTGATTTGCCTACTCAGATCTTCTTTTTTAGACAAGATTCTTGATCCAACGAGACAAGCATTTGCATTGTCCGTGTGCATTTGCATCGGAAGGTACTTCAGTCTGTGTCAGTTCTATCTTGTGGTTGCTCCGACAACTTTCTCCTTTCTTATTACACTTATTTTCAGATATATTTCCCCTGCCTTTGCATTCTTGTCTCTGCCAAGAAGCCAATTGTCCTAGACCTTACTTACATTCATTTCCTGGATTCTCTTAGTTCCTTTTCAATTTTTTCTAAGCAGTTTTCCATTTCTGGCCTATTACCCTTACTTTTTCTCTTTTTTTGTCTGCCGGACCTATTAGAATATAAGATCCCCGAGGACAGATATATTTGTGTATTGTTTAATAGAAGTGTTCTACCAAATGTCTGAAGCATGGTTGGTGCTAAATAATATTTTTTAGATTAATAAATGGCAAATGTAATTAAAATGTTTCATTGACTATGGAGTCAATTATAGGGATAGAAAGAAATTGCCTACTACTAGCTCTTTCACCTGATCTTCTAATCTCTATCAGAATTTTGTTGTTATGTTTGTCGCTGTTGGTCTCTGTTGCCTTCAAGTCAGCTTTGATCCTTGTCTTCCTGCTCTAGATTGGACAATAGTTTGCTAGGACCCACAGGGTTTTCACTGGCTACTTTGAAGCCGCTGGTGCTAATCTTTGAGTCTGGAAGCTCTACTGACATCTGCTCACCAGGAGCAGCATTGCTGAATTTTGCAACTGCTTGAGGATTGCTTGCATTGTGTAGCTTTAGTGTTTCTGTATTGAGTTTCTCTCCTTGTCTTTTCTTGGGACTGATGTGTTGGAGTCTTTCATTACGTGCGAGCTTTCTCTTCCTCTTTGCAAATCATAAGGGTTGATTCTTGTACTTTGAGACTCGTTCATTGGGGACATGTCTGTTTATCATGGTTATGTATTCTTGTTCTATTGCTCCTTTAATTGCTATGTCATGTCCACTCTCATATTTCTTTATGCTATTTGCCTTTCAATGCATTCCATCAGAGGTTAATTGTGCCATTCCTGCTCTTTAAAGAAGTTTTAATGGAATTTAATACACATAACATACAATTCAATAGCTCAATTGTATCAACAAGAGTAGTACAGCCATTATCACAATCAATTTGAGAACCTTCCCACCTTGGCTAAATACTTTTAAAATGAGTTGTGTAATCAACATAAGTTCTAGTGCTCTCTCCCTTCTCCTACATATAGTGTTTGCTCCCCTTACCCCTTCCACCTCCCTATCTCGCACTCCTCACCCATACCCCCCTTACAGACCCTTGCACCAATTCTTATCTTCATACATGTACCTTTTCTGTGTTTCATAAACTGGTAAACTCAACAGAAATAATAGAAAAACAAAAATAAAGAGGTAAGGATGAAATAATAATAAAACAAGGATTAAAATGCTAATAGTGAATAAGAAAGAAAAGACTACTATGGATATCTAAAAGTTCAAGGAAGAAATTTTTGTCATGGAACTGGCAAGAAATACTTGCTCTTAGAATTTCATGTTCAGTCACATTTCTGCTTTGTATAATATTCACTGGATTGTTGGATTTTTCTCGATCTTTTGTTGTTCAATCTATTTTGTTATTTGAATTTAAGATGTATTCATTATGGACAGAATATACATAAGGCTTATTTTCTAAGCCTCTCTGCCACTCTATGTCTCTTGGCTGGTGCATTTAATCATTTGACATAATGTCATTATTGATATTTGTGAGTTTGTTGCTCTTATTTTGCTGTGTTCATGTATGGCTTTTGTTTTGTTTGTAGATTTCCTGATGTCTTTGTTCTTCTGCTAATTCTGTATTGTTTTGAATACTGCTTTTATTGTACTAGATTCTGGGTTATTTGCATTGTCTGATGTTTGCAAGTCATTTTTCCCTTTCACATTTGCAGGATAATTTTACAGGTTATAATATTATTGGTTGGAAATTAGTATTATTATTATTATTATCAGATTTGAGATAATTTGATTCTTTTTCCCTGTAATTTCTATTTAGGAATCTGAACTTACAGTTATCAGTTTTCTTTTGTTGGTTATTATTCTTTTCCCTTGCTGCTTTCATGATCTTCTCCTTTTCCTTGAAATTGGAGAGTTTAATTACAATCTATGATGTGTTTCTGTTGGAATTTATACTGTTTTATTTTCTCAGCTTCTTGAATAGTTAATTTCTGCTCATTTATGATGCTGGGGAAATTTCCTTCCATGATTTCTCATATTATTTTTCTTGCTCTAAGTTCCCAGTTAGGCACAGGGTGTTTTTCTTGATAGTAACCTACATAATTCTCAGGTGTTTTTTTCTGATTCCTTTGCCTTTTTTGCTGTTTATTATTTCTCTGGCTATTTGTAGTCAGGGTGATTATCTTGAGATCACTGATTCTATTTTTCTTTTTTCCCCATTCAGCAATCATGTCTTTTACTGTGTTGTCTAATTATGTTATCCTATTTTTATCTTCTATTACATCTTTTGGTTTAATGTTTGTATTTTTCCAATACTTTGCATTGTTCTCATGAGTAGTCCTCATATTGTTCTCAGGGGTAGGCCTCATATCTCCTGAAGGTGCCTAAACACATTTCTCCTGAATATTATTGATGGTAATTGCAGGGCTCTCCTTTCAGAGGACTTTATTAGATTTGGATGATTTGGGGTTGTTTGAGGGTTTTTTTTCTGGCATGTTTGGATATACTGTGGGTGACTGCTTTTTCTGTGGCGTTGTGTGCAGCTATTACTTGTATGTGGGATGCTAGCTTGTGTATGGAAAGTTGGCTCTATCTAATGAAGTTGAAGATGCCTAATAGTAGCTGGAAAATATACAATAGGGAGATGGAGAGAAGAGTAAGAAACAGATAAGTGAAGAACGTGAGGGAGGAGAACAGAAATAATAAAATAAAATTAGTAATTGTAAGAGAGTCTGCCTGCATATACTAGAAGGTTTCTAAAAATAATGGAAAATGCACTTCATTTGGGGTAAAAAGAATTAGTAGATCTAGTGGAAATATGTTTCAAAAGTAAAAGGAGAAAAAGTACATAGAGAATAATGGGTGGACTAGGAGAAAAGTGTAGGCAAATAATCACACCAGAAGAAGAGTATTGATTTATCTAAATATTTATCTAAATAAGAAGAAATAGAATTTCAGAAGGATCAAAATAAATACAAGAGAGAATGAAAGAAAAGACGAGAAGGGGAGGAAGATGAAAGAAATAAGAAAAATAGAAGAGGAAAAAGAGAAAGAAAGTTGTAAAGGTCGAGGGAAGAGAAGAGAAACCACAGAAGAGTCTTGTTTGAGTGTTCCTTGTGGCATTCTGTTATGAAGGCAGTGTGGAAGTGAGCACAGCTGGGTTTGCAAGAAAATGGAAAAAAAATACATTGTTAGCATGTTGGCGTGTCCAGAGCTGCTGGCCTGGGGTTGACTGTTATGTGTAAGTAGGGATTGGAGCTACAAGAGAAGAGGATATAGAAGACAAAAAGAATAAATAAATGAATTAATTAATTAAATAGCTTATACATATAATAAGCAAACAAATAAATAATGTAAAAAAGAACGTGGGTGGGGATTCCTGAACCTTCGACAAGCAGTGCTGCTGTGCGAGTATCTGCCACACGGGGAGGGGGTGTCCACAGGAGGGCAGGCCATGCCCAGAAGGGGCTTGAGCCTCCGGTTGGTGGTAAAGAGGAGATGGTAACAACCAGCAGGGCTCGCTGATCTCCAACTTTAAGAAATGTATTAGCTTTTAAGTTCCTTTTCTGGCTTCCAGGGAGCACAGGACTCTGTTTTTTCATGGGACTTCCCTGAGAGTTGCTGAGGAGATTTTTTTCAGGCTTGTGTCCAGGCAGCCCTGTAACCCTGTGACACTCCTTTGTGGACTACTCACTTCTCATTGCTGTTCAGACCTTTGATTCCCGAGAAGGTTTTCTTTATCTCTATGGCGATACTGAAAATGTTTCAACTCTTTCATCATTAGATTTTGGACTTTTGAGGAGCTGTTAGCAATTCTAAAATATATCTATCTTTATATATCACTCAATTCTCTATCATCCAGATATCATCTGTTAATCTTGACTTTTATGGTATCTCGATTTTTTGTCTTTTGAGAAATGAAAGAAAATGCTTTAAGTATAGTTATGCCTTTTAATTTAGTTTTGTTTGTCTCACTTCTCAAGTTAAAAAAAATATCTAGCTGGTATTTCTTGGTTTTCAGACGGTAAGTACAAACCAACTTTTTTATCCAAATATCTTATTGGCAAAATAGCATTATTAAATTTTTCCATCTACTAACTTGAATGTTGACTTTATTATTTACTAAATACACATATGCATATGCACATGCACATGTGCAAACACAGATATACATGCATATACACACATATGTATATATATGCATATGCATAACTATCTATTTGCATCTATTTTTAAATGTATTTTGTTTCATTGGTCTGTTTCTTCATTCATTTTAGTATCACGCTTTTTGCACACATTTAATATCTGGTAGGATTACATAATATGCATTTATGTTATTTCATGCCTACACTTTTTAAAGGACATGTAACTTTTAATTACCATTGGCTTTTTAGTTGACCCTATTTGCCTTGTTTTGGATGACCAAATATGAATAGATACGTGAGATACATTATATCTGATTAGCATTTTATTAAAGATATCACTCTGAGAACTGGGTTATGCCTGATGTAAATCATGGTATTTTTAATAGTTTTGTATGCAAGCAAAAACTTTACAATGAATAAGGAAGACCATTATTAGATGATGATTTGGCATAAGAAAACAAAAGCATAAGCCTTCTTCCTTCCAATACCAAACCACATCATAACAATGAACATTTATAACTATAGGGTAAATGTGCTTAAAAAATCTTCTTGTCTACCTTTGTTCTCTTTTTTCCTATAGTGTCTGCAATTATTTTTCATACTATGTTGCTCTTAGCCAGCCTAATGTATTTTGCAATGGAAGCCGCTTTTTGTAAAGATTTCTATTATTTTAAAATATATTTTCCAATCACAGAATATATATATATATATCTTCAAGGGTTAATTTTAAATTATGAATACTAATTAAAGAGGTTAATGAGCATTATGATTTTATAAAATTTATTTTGAGGGGGCTGAGCCCCGGTAGTGTAGTGATTGTGCATGGGACTGCGGCCCACTGGGATGGAGGTCCAATTCCAGCTCCACAGGAGCAAAGGCTGAGCCTCCTACTCCCACTACCAGAGGGCAGTGAAGCCCCAAAAACCAAACAAAAATTATTTTTTTGGAAAGGGCTATTTATTTAGCTTGCTTTCACGTTACTTATTTGTAAGAATGTGCTTTAACAAAAGAAAAGAACAGCCACAACAAAAAACCTTTCCTGTGTACATTTGCTTATTTTACTCAGATAGTATTTATTATTTCTTTCTAAATTGCATTGTTCTTGCCTCATCAATTTATTCAGAATTTGATATCTGACACATCAGCAATGACAGTCCCTTTTCCATGTCTTCTTTAGAATTCAGTTTGTATTTATGACAGTCTTCTGTTAATATTCCAACTGCAACCATTTTTTGAATTATCTTCAGCAAATTTTTACTCATGTGTGATATTGATGATAGTTTTTTTTCAAAGTAAAAAGAAAAATTTATAACTGCACAGGGGTCGACAGCACCTCAAGTAATGGGAGGCTGAGCAACCCCCTTGCTAAGTTTTTACAAGCTTATATACTTTTGACGATAGTTTTAAAACAGTTTCCACATTCTGTTTAATCACCTTTCTTTGAAATGGACATAAATATGGATCTTTTCTAGCAAATTTCCCAGTCTTCCAAATATCTTGATATAAACAAGGCAGGAATGGTAATGTTGTGTCCCATTTCTGAAACATTTCAATTACTATTGAATAGATTCCTGGAGACTTGTTTACTTTGTTTTTTTTAATGGGTTCATCTACTTTGGATTTCTTTCTGAAATACAATTGGTGCTTAACATACACAACTCTTAAAAAGATTGAACTCTGACCACTTCGTTTTGGTATGGTGGTTCAGGGCATTCCTTTCATCTTTGCTCAATGCTTCTTACATCTTTCACTATTTTACCATAAAAACTTGCATATTGTAACTTGAGACTTGATTATTTTTCTTCAGTTATTTCTGTTAGAGAAATGTTGACTATCCTTTCCCCTCTGGTTTTCTGACTCTTGGCCTTTGTCTTGTCTACTTAGAATTTCAAGGTGACATTTGAAATATTTTCTTTCATCTGTTTGCTTCTTTGTTTTATGTATCATTGTGTATATATGTCATATATGTTTTAAGACTAATGTCTCAAAAGTGTTCGTTATTCTACTATGCTGCTTTTTAAAAATTGATAACATATGTCAATTAACTAGATGTGAAGGTATGATGGAAAAAATAGTAAAAATTACCTCAGAATTTTTAACCCTGAGTGGAAGTTGTAGTATGTCAAGAGCTCCAGAAAAATCTAAGATTTTATCCTACTTCAAAAGAATTTTGACAAGTTATCCTGTCACTATTTTACAAATGTATGTAGAAGACATGAGAATGTTGTGTCATTAATGATCAATTTATACTCATAGTGGTAGCAATAACAAGTGAATCATTATATCTCATGGATCTGATTTCATTATGGCAATGGGTGACACAATCGACAAGCAAAAAAATCCCCCAGGAAACACAGGGCTTTAGCAACGGTTGTTTCCACTAAAATTGAAGAAGAGTCCAAATTTTCCTCCAGATGGAGACCCCATTTCTATGTTGCAAAGTGGTTTAGTATACAAGCATCCTTGAAAATCTTTAGGTCAGCTCTTTCTTACAGGATAGAAACTCAAGATGTGATAAAAAAAAAATGGCTCCAATAAAATGGCTTCAAAAAAAAAACAAAAAACAAAATAAGGAATTCAAATGGTCAGTAGAGAGTCATCTACCAATAAGGGTATACATTATTGAAAGAGCTATAAGGTCAACTTTGAGAGAATATAATGAGCAGAATTGTAACGGAATTGTAAGAGCCTGGATTTGTGTAATCTTTATAGAAATGTCAGCTTGGGGTTGAAAGGTAAAGTTAGGTCTCCAGAAACTTTTTCAGATTGTTGCTTTCTTGCACTAGTTCTCACATCTTATGTTTGCATTATTTCTTATATTCAACTTGTTATTTTCTTGCACTAGCTCATAATTTGTTAAAACTGAAAGTCCATTTTCTAAAATGTCTAGCATCCTGAGATGTTTTTACCTGAAGCACCTTCTTGTTCTCTGTAAACAAGTAGAAAATAATAATGCTGCTTGCATAATTTCAGTATATGGATCTATTAAAAGCAATGCACTTTTGTTTGTTTCTCATTACTTCAGAAAGTGGTTCCTTAACTGCTCGATTCTTAGTTGGAAGGATGGTGCTTGGAAACCACTCAGACACACATCCAAACATAGGGTTGGCAATCTGCTCAGAAAGTTCACAGTCTTTAAATCCCTAAGAAACAGTTCTACTCTGTTCACATGAATCACCATGAATCCTGATTGCCTTAACAGCAAACAGTAGTGTCATTTCTTTGTGTTGTCATAACTGTTTAATAGTGTCAGCTGACTATTTTCAAGAAGATGCAATTTACTGTACATCTTATGACCACATTTGTCAATGTAGTATGAGTAGAAGTTAATGCTTAAACAATGCATTCAAAATTCAAGACTACCAAATTTAAGAGTTTTTTAAATAGCTAATGCATTTTTCTGTTCTTCATTCTTTTCATAGGAATTCAAGATTGGCATTTATGCAGTTTTAGGAGATCAGAAACATCTGGACTATAATGTTGTGATCAGGAGGAAATTCAAGATCTCATGCATCTCTTTTCTTGGATCTGGTCCTAATTGGTAAGAAAATTTCTCATGAAGAGGCAGCCTTTAGACCAACCAAATGTTCTAGGATGAAGACCATGTATTTATCTCACAAGAGTTGGCCTTTCACAATTGGATGGTTTTCCACTGGGTCGTCTGCTGTTGATTGCCTTTCTGTATTCAATGCCACCTTTCCAAGTACATACATGCTTCCATCCCAGAATTCATGTTGTGTCCCTGTTGCTAGGACTTAGGGTCGATTTCACCATTGTGGGAGCCATGTGAACATCCTCTCTTTCGCTACTCATACTATTTCATGTGGGCTGTGGAAGTCATGTGCTTATGTTAATTTTATGATTGAAATGTAGGGGTGGAACCTAGTCTGTTAATCTGGAGCTAGCCATTGAGTAGCCAATGAGGCCTCTACGTGGGCATGGCTTTCTCCTGAGACTTCTGGGAAATCTTGTTATATTTCCCTTGTGAAGATGAGAAGCTATCTCCCCAGTTGTTGGGAGTTAGTCTCAGACAAGATTAATCATGGACAAGACAAGATGGCAGCATCTGAGAAGCTGGAAGAGCCGGTGGAGAGACCACACGGCTTTGCCCTGATGGAGCCAGATCTCTGAAGCTGGGGCAGCCAGATGGAGACCTCTGCCAGTGCTGAGTCGCTTCTGCTGTTTGATGGACCCTGAGCCCTGGAAGCGAGGAGCCATGGGGAGACCCCTGCCAGCGCCGGAGTTCTGCACCCACTGACCTGTGACTTCGTGAGTCAGAAGGAGACTTTATAGACTGATTTTGAGCATATGGGTTAATATCGGACTTATGACTTTGTACTGGACTGGATTGGGATGCTTTCTTAATGTCCTATTTCTCTTATGTATAAACCTTTTCCTTATATCCATATGCATGTCTGTGAAATTTGTTCCTCTAGTCTACCCAGACTAACACATGGGGCTTGATCCTGTAGTTCTCCTGCTTGCTTCAGGAACTGGCAGATATATTCCTAAACTTGGCCCAGGTGACCAGACGGTGTCCCGCTTTTTAGCATTTGTCCCATGTTCTGTGGTGTTTAAAAATTAATATATTACAATACGTTTTTTTGCGTTGTATGAAAAATTTTGTTGTTCCATATAGACCAATTTTTAATCAAGAACCATCTTACCGCCCCACCACCCCTGGTCAATGGTGGCTTGCTTAAAATCTGGTTGATCAAAAACAGCCTTCTTCCTTGAGCACGGCACAAATTTTGCCGTGGGTCACTGCCAGCATGTCTGTGTTGGTAGGTGTCCTCAAGTTGATTCAAATCCATAAGGATTCTGTCTTCAACTATCCTCACAAGTCTAGACCTCACCAATGCTGGAGAACAATTACTACTAGGCACTTGATCTGAGCCTGCATCATAACGAATGAATTGGCAATCTTGCTGTTGAGTTGTGCTTGTTCCAAAGAAAGATTAATATATAATTAAATATTTGTGTATATGTGAAATATTTTATATATATAATATATCCTGGAGAAACCACTCTAGTGGTTCTTGCAGATGTCCTTTCAATTCCAGCCAGAACACTGACCCCTAATAGAAAGGGTCTCATCGGTCCTGCTCTTTTGATTATTCCATGTATGGTACATAAAGAAATAGGCACAGGGTTGTGACATCATCCACAGTGGATTCCAGATTGGAACATACTCTACAGTTGGTGGTCTCCACTGAGAGACAGAGCTTCTACAGACAAAAATGAATTCCCTTTCAGGGAGAGAAAGCAGCCTGACATGTAGGAAGTGACTGTGTGGGTTTTACTTGTTCTGCTTCACCCAGCCATATATTTGCACAAGTGTCAGCAAAGCTGCCTAAGTAAGAGGGAGTGATGTTATGAGTAAGTTGCCTTGTAAATCTTCCCCATATATGGCATTCCTTGTATTTCCCATGAAGTATTTTCTATCTAAGTTACTAGAAATTTGGGACAAAGATATGTTCTTATCCTTCCCCTGGTCGTCTGTCATCAGAAGTAAACGTGGGCACTCTCGAAGATTCCCCTGGCAAATCTTCTGGGTAATATAGTTTCTGATATATGAAAACATTGCAGGGAGAGGAGAAGCACTGGGACTTTAAATGACACACTGAAGTGATTGCTATCTGAAGAAGGATCTATGAAAAAGCTGCTTCCTATTGACAAAATGCATGTCTACTCTCATGTTTCAAGATGGATAGCTAAAGGATCCCACTTTGTTTCAATCAGTGAAGGCAGAGGAATGGAGACAAAGAGGAGATGGACTTTAAGGACAATGCCAGTATAAATTAGTCCTAAAACAGGATAAGGAAGACCCTTCTTTGTATACATCCTGATAACCAGAGTTTGGGTAACAGTACACAAGACGTATTCTGTTTGGGCCCATGGCAAGTAGGGGGAACTCTTCCTTTCTCAAAAAAAGTCTCCAAAGATATGAAATGTTGAGAGAGAGAGAGAGAGAGAGAGAGAGAGAGAGAGAGAGAGAGAGAGAAGAGTTAGCCAAAAGATTGACTACTGGTTATAATGAGGTGATACAAGGGGATTTAGGTAATACAAAGTAACAAGAAAGTCATCATTACACAGGTTATGCTTGGCCATTTTTAAAGAGTAGGCACAGGACTCACAGTGACGGACATTTCCAGTGATTTATTGACATGGTTTCAGATTGTGCCAGGTGACAACATTTCAGTCTGGAATCATGTGTTTGTTTGATTACTCCTAGGATGCTAATTGTTGGGGAAGGGGAAAGTGTGACTGCGTAAGGTACTCTTCACCAGCAGAGAGTTGAGGTGCTGCCTCTAATGGACTACAGAAAAAGGCATCATTTGGGACTGGGACAGAAAACCAGGAGTTAAGGAGGGATTCTGTCCCAGAATGGTTTGCCCGTTTGGCCCCACAGGGTCTACAGGGATAACTATCTCCTTAATTGTTCTTAGACCTTGAACCATCCTATGGATCTGCCCCATCATTTGAAAAGGAGTATTGACAGGTGAAATTGCAGTTCACGTATCGCTTATGCTATAGGAATGTCCTAAAAATTCATTTAAGTCCTTTCTGGCTTCTTGGTAGATGACATATGACCTCCTATTAGGGAAATGGGTAGGAACTCTGAGTAGAATCATAATGGATTTGGCATCAAGTGCTTGAGGTGATTTTTATTTGCCCGTACCTGTGTATTAAGATGATCTTCTTTATCTATGTTATTTTCACTTGATTCCCTTTTGGCAAATTAAGGCATAATGCGAACATTTTCTTCCATGTTTACTGAAATGTTCACTTGAGTTCTGACTTTGTTCAAAGTGTTTCTTCCTAGTAATGGAGTAAGCCATTGGGGGTAACTGAAAGAGTGCATAGGGATGATGATTTGAGGGAAGAGATTCTTGATTGGAGGCCATTGCCAAGAAAATAGCTCTCCTGCAAATCAGCAGACTGAAACTACTTCCAGGGTTCCCCTAGTCTTGTCCCATTGATGGGGATGTTAACAGTGGGTGCTGAATGGAGAGAAGGACACAATCAGTTCCTAGCTACAGTAGGTCTCTGAAGTTGTTAACCCATGATCTTTTAGCCCTCAGGGGATTCCTAATGTCAATGGCTGGACTTCTGGCATAGGAGGCTGAACTAGGTTCCAGGCTTCTTGCATTAATGCCTGTTCTCATCAGGGCAATTGGACCCATTTCTGACCTCTGTAATTTCTTCCTGATGTCAAGGGAAGGCTGCTGCCTTATAAACTTATCTTTTAACATTATCTTTCCTGGGGGACTTTCACAGTATAGGTCAGTACATTTTAATAAGTACCTCCTCTAGTTTTTCTAGGAATTCAGTAGATCCTCTTGAAGTCCTTGACCAAGGAAACCCTAAACCCTCACCACCCTTTAGTCAATTCCAATTCGCAACAACCCTTTAAGACAGAGTAGAACTGCTTCCGTGTGTTTCTGAAGTTGTAAAAAAGAGTTAATTGACCTTTTTTCCCTCCAACAGTTTTATGGGCATATAATTCACATATCATACAATCCAATAGTTCAATCACACCAAGAGTTATAACAACTACAATCAATACTAGAATATTTTCTTCACTCTTGTACTCATCGTTATTAGCTCCCCATTTCGCCCCAACCTCCCCTGTCAGTAAAAGCCAGATTTTCCCCCCACGCAGCAGTTAGTAGTTTCAAACTGCTGATCTTACATTTAGCAGCCCAAAGATAACCTGCAATGCTATCAGGGCTTCAATGGCTGTTAGTTTGTTTAATTACTGTATTTGTTGGACCATACGATGCACTTTCCCCCACCCCAAAGGGGATGCGTCTTATGGTCTGAAGAATATTTGTCTATGATCCCATGCACCCGCTTACTGTTCGCTGATCTTTGCATGCTGTGGATTGTTGTGTTCAGGGGTAGTCCTGCCTCCTAGAGTCTCAATGTCAGTCAGGCCACGTGATTGGCCCGGCCAAACCCTCCTTTCATTTCTTAGTGAAAGTGATGATGGTCCTTAACACCACTGTTCAGTTTACACTGTTAAATATTACCATATTTGTTTTATTTTAAAAAATATTTTAGAATACTGATAATATTTTTTGGAATATTTTCCTTGTTTTCCTGCTCTAAAAACTGGGAGTGTCTTAAAAAACAAAACAAAACTGGGAGTGTCTTATGGTCAGGTGCATCTTATGATCCAAAAAATAGGGTAATTGGTTTCTGTTGCTAATGTTTCATTACTTGTAAAAGACTAAAGAGTATGTGATCCCTTCTGCTTCTCACTTCTGAATCAGAATCCCAGGGGGAATCTGCATGTAGTAGTTTTTCTGTCCCTCACAGATAGTTATCATTTGAATTTACATTTAATCGGCATATGCTGGCATTTTTCCATTAATGCTCTTGCTATCAAAGATCAGTTTGATGTCTTCCCATGACAAGTCAAAAGTTAAGATTTGTTTTCATCATTCTTTAATAAATACTGATGTCACCTATGAAAATCCCCAATTTATCATAAAGTCTTTCATGGTGAATGGGATTTGAATCCAGATTTTCCTGTCTGGCCCAGAGGATTCACCTAAAGGAAAGAGTGGTCAGTGCCTGACCTTGGCCTGTAGAGTATCCTCCATCTCTGCTATTTCTTTACTCTCACTGCAATTTATCAGCTATGTTCAATTAATAGGTGTCAGCTCTGGGGCTGAATGAACTATTGACTCATGAGGACATATGTGTAGCATATTCTTGTTTATTTTTTGCAATCTAGACTGCAATTTGGGAGACCAAATTTCCTCACCATCTAACTTAAGCTGAGGTCAAGCCAGGTTGCAAAAAAGATGTTAGATGGTGCATGTCCTTATTTATCTAGGTCTTAAATTTGTCTTGATTTTATTTTATGTTTTTCCTTATAAGTATCATGTTTTTATTGTTTTTTGATATGTTTATATGCTTTGGGAGTGTGATGTTTTAAATTTTTTATTTTTCATTTTGTTTCTGTTAGAAATATCACTGATTTTTAAAAATATTAATGTTGGACTCAGAAGTCCTTCTAAATTTATTAATTCCAATGATTTCTTTCAAGATTCTTTTGTATTTTCTGAGAACACAAAAACGCTATGTAGGAAAAAATTATAGTTTGTTATTTTCTTCTTTTTAACCATTGGTTTTCCATTTCATTATATTGCCTTATCACAATGATTAAGGCCCTTTATTAAAATGCTTAGTAATAAAAGTGAAAATGAGCATTTTAGTACATTCTCAATTATAAAATACTCTAATTCATCAATAAATATGTTTTCTCTAAGTATTCTCATGTAGGCTTTTAAAAATATATAAACTATTTTATTACAGTCTATCTTTGCTTTCTTTTTAAAATAATAACATTGAATTAAATTTAATACAAGTCTTTGTTTACAGCTACCAAGGTAATCATTATGGAAAATTTGATGAATTCTCTTTGTTTCCTAAAGCAACTGAAAGAATTTGGCTAGATTGATGATATTTCCAATTGCTTAAATTATATGCTGGTTATAAATTATCAAGGGTTGATGAGGGAGCAGGGAGGGAGTGGAAAAAGGAGGAGCAAATACCAAGGGCTTAAGCAGAAAGAAGATGCTTTGAGAATGATGATGACAACAAATGTACAAATGTGCTTTGCATAGAATGGATGGACGGATGGGTTGTGATAAGAGTTCTAAGTCCTCAATAAAATTGTTTTGAAGAAAGACAAAAAGCCTGTACAAAGAAAACTTCAAAACATTAGTACTAGCAATCAAAAGAAAATACAAAAATAGAAGAATAGCCTGTGTTTGTGGATAGAAGGACTTATGAAAATGCCTATATTTCCTGAAACAATCTACAAATTCAAAAAAACTCCAACCCCAAAATTTTATATACTGGTTATAAAATCTGTCCTGAGAATTTTCTTTTTGACAACACTTCTTACTATGAAATACATTTTAAACATTACTGCTAAACAGAATTTCTATTTCTAAAGTCTATTCTATAAACTAAAATGCACAAGCAAGAAGGTTGACCTGCTGTTCCTCGATAAAGGATTGGGGAAAATAAAAGGTGACAGTGTACTTCTGTAAAGCTTCACCATTTTGGAATCTCCATGGGATCGCTCTAATTCATCCTGTAGGGTCACTGTGAGTTAGAGTGAGAGAGAGAGATCACTCTGCTTTTTATTGTGTTATGACCAACTTTTATCAGTGTTTCAGTATATTCAAGGATTCTAGTTTCTAACACTCTGTTTCATCTTGGCAAAACAAATGCAAAACACATCAGAAATGAATATTGGTTTGAAATATCTTTCCCACAAAATATGACAATTAATTTTTGGCATCCATGTTATAATTTTTGCCAGTTTTAAGCAATTTGGATACTATGAATTGATTGTAGGGATTAGAGAAGTGTGTGTGTGTGGGGGGGGGTGTGGGTGTGTGTAGAGAAGAGAAAGAAGGGAAAGAGGATTTTAGACTAAATTCAGAAGGCATGCTAAATTTCAGATAAGCAAATGACAATCCAGGTGGTATAATGCAATTCAATTTGAATAGGAGCACAAAGAGGATATTCAATAAAATAGTTGGAGGAACAGCAAAAGGTAATTGGCCCTTTAAAATTTACAAATTGTTTTTTACTCTATGGAGTCTGCTTTTGGAAATTGAAATAATATGAATTAATATTTTATAATATACTGCTAGTGGATTAAGGTGGTTTTATTTTACACCTGAATTCTCAAAATTCAGGTACAATATAATGGAGGTGATATCATATTATTTGGGGATATTGTATACTGTATTGAAAATGTATCACACATGAGTTCTTTTCACCTCTGTAGAAGGGATTTGTTATACTCAAGGTGTTAGTCTGACTTGTGTTGCCAAGAGACTGTAGTTTGTTATTAAAAATTATTGGGTATTAGGAAAAGATATAAAGAGTGAGAACGGAAGGAGAAATTCCAGTGGGCATCTGCTGCATCAGCTTCACTCCCTTGGGACTATGAGACAGCACAAATGAATAATACTGGACCACTTTCAAGGAGTTCCAAATTGCATGGCACCATACTCCAGGGGGACTTTAACTACCTAGACATCTGTTGGGTTACAAATACTGCTATCAGAATGGTTCCTAAATTAAGTTGAGGACAGTTTTATGAGGCGGCAAGTGAGACTCTAACCAGAAATGAAGTTGTTGTAACTCAGCTTGAAAATAACAGGGAGGGATTGCATAAAAAGTATTGGGTGCAAAGAGAGAATAATGCACATGACGTGGGTTAAATCTCGTTCAATAGATTAATTGAAGGATGACTCTGCTCCTGGAACAAAGGTGTATTTCAAGCTAATAGTGTTTCTGGGAAAAGTTTTTTGACTTCTCTCTCACTTTCCCTTTCTCTCTATATACACACACACATACATATATGTGTATATATAATACATATACAACATGCATACATGAATCATATATATGCAGCTAAACTGTTATACACATTTACATGCATATCACAGTATGTGACAGCAACTTCATTTGCTTCTCATGAGGGAGAGAACTGGGATTTTTCATTAAATAGTTGAATTTAAAAAACAACAACAGCCATAATCTAAGAAAATAAATCATTGGACAGTTAAAAATACATATGCCATATAGATTCTCTGTAATTTATTTTTAAAGCATTTTATTGAGGGCTCATATAACTCATCACAATCCAAACATACATCCATTGTATGCAAAGTGCATTTGTACATTTGCTGCCATCATCATTCTCAAAACCATTTTTTCTACTTAAGCCCTTGCTTGGCCTTATTCCTCATTTCCCCCCCTCTCTTCCACCTCTCCCTTCCTTTGTGAACCCTTGATGATTTATAAATTGTCATTATTTTGTCATATCGTCCAATGTCTCCCTTCACCCTCTTCCCTGTTGTCCGTACCCCAGGGAGGAGGTTATATGTAGATCCTTATAATCGGTTCCCCCTTTCTACTCTACCTTCTCTCCACCCTCTCACTGGTCCTGAAGGCATCATCTGTCCTTGCTTCCCCATGGGAATTTTCCTGAGAGAATCATGACCCTCACAGGGCCCACCAAAGCCATCTTTAAGGCCTTCACCATGATTCATCATCGACAAGCTGGAGGACGGTATCAACGGCTCCTTGACCAACAGCAGGCCCCCAGCAGGCACTGATCACCCTGAGGCTGATGGTGCTGGCCACCCAGTGCAACTCCTTGATTAGGAAAAGGGGTTGTAATATCAAGGAGATCCGTGATATTAAAAGTACAGGGTCCGGATCCAGGTGGTAGGGAATATGTCACCATCGCTGGTGTGCCGCAGTCCGTCACCAAGTGTGTCAAGCAGATCTGTCTGGTCCTGCTGGAGCTGCTTTCCCAGTCTCCACAAGGCCCACTCCACAAGTGACCATCCTGTACCAGCCCATGCCGGCCAGCTCCCCGGCCATCTGCATGGCGGTGGCCAAGATGGCTACACCCATGTGGCCGCTATCCCCATGCCACCCACGACTTGAGGACCACCTCTAGATGCCCTCTGGATTCAAGGAAAGCACACCATTTCTCCACTCGATCTGACCAAGCTGAACCAGATGGCCAGACAATAGTCGAACTTTGCCAGGATGCTTGGTGACACTGGATTCGTGGGAATAGACTCCAGCTCTCCAGAGGTGAAAGACTATTGTGGAAATTTGAAGGCATCTATAATTTCTATACTGCATACATGCATACATGAATCTTTAGGTATTCAACTAGAATCTTGGCAATATAAATATTAGTCCTTATCAAATGGCAGCCTTATTAAACTGTAAAACGCTAAAATCCACTGATATTTAGTCAATATTGGCTTTAATCAACCCCATGGAACATGGTAAAATCTGTTTCAGTGAGTTTCCAAGATTGTAAATCTTTACAGTAGTACAAAGTCTTTCTTTTGTGAAGATAGATGATAGATAGATAGACCATAGATAGATGATAGATAGATGCCAATTAAGTCTATTCTAATGTATAGTGAACATATGTACTTTATATACAACAGAACAAATAATGCCTGATATTGCATCAGCAGTCTCATTATTTGACACTGAATAAATTGGAGAGGCTAAGAATGAACATAAGTTAGAAATGATAATGCACATTAAATGAGGGATAATTTGTGAGAAGTTCAAAAGTATTCTAGTAAATGGAATAGACTGACCTAAAGGTCAATTATACCTATGGAAAAAAATTTTAGAGACTCTCTATAGTAGTAACTAAAACAGGCAAAAGACTGACTATGGAACAGTTCATCAATTGTTCATGTGTAATTTCAGGTTAAAGCTGAAGAAAATGACACAGGACAGGACCCTGTTTTCTTCTGAAGGGCATAGGGTTGCTATAGGCCAAAACTAAAATACAATTCTTGATCTCACTACTCATATATTCCTCATGATGATAGAGCTCAGTTTTTAGTGACTTTTTCTTCTTAATTAAAAAAATTCTAAAGTGATCATCCTCAAGGAATTTTAAGGAACTCAATCTGAATCTACAAGCCTCACAGTTATGTCCTTCAAACTGAAGCATGACACTGCTCAACAGACTAATTTTTATCTGCTGAGACCAGAGGAATCTTAGAAAGATATCACGACTATATGATCAATCTCACTTGTTATTTTTTTGGTCAGATAGCTCAGAATCTATTTTAAGTTCCATGTACATTTTGACATTGCATGACAAAAGGTATTACTTTAGGAAAATACTATAAAAGTCTTGGCTCTATTTGTCACAATTCATGACTGCAAAAATTGGGAAGACCGTTAGAGAAATAAAACTGATGTATCATTGGAGAGGTGAAGTGATGTTTTATAATAATTTTACAACCTAATAACTGTTAGAGGGCTTCAACGTAATGTATTGTAATGAAATCTGGAATCAACGAGGAAGAGGATTCTGCATAGACATTCTTAAACTAGGGAAGATGTGTCTCAGAGTTATATCATTACCCACATTTATTCAATCTATGTGTTGAGAAAATAACCTCCAAAATTGAGCTTTCAGAGGAATGCAGCCTCAGGATAAGAACACAACTCAACAGTATCCTGCAACGTGCAATTGAAATGACCTTGGTTGTGGAAAGCACAGAGATCTTGAAGCATGTCCTGATGGAGATGGAAGATCGAAGCCTTTAGCAAGGATGGCACTACAAATTATAGAAAACAAAAATATCAGGATAAACACAGAAAAGATTCAAATTCTCCAAGATTGTATTTCACTTGGGTGCATGATCAACGAACATAGAAGTGGCAGCAATTCTGCTGTAAAAGACCTCTTTAAAGTATCAAAGAGTAAAGATTTCACTTTGATAACATAAATCTTGTCCCAAGACCTCATATTTTGAATTAACTTATATGCATGTAAAAGGAGGACAATGAACAAGGAAGACTGAAGAAGAATGGATGGATTTGAATAATGAAATTGCCTAAGATTCATGAATATGCCATAGATTTCTAGAAGAATTTATAATTCTATTCTTGGATGAATACTGTCCAAATGCATCTTAGAAGGGAGGCTAGTGTAGATTCATTTTCACACACTGGATAAGTTAGAAAGGACATGTAGAAAGGACTACTTGCTGCAAAAAGACATCATGCTTGACAAAATAGTGGGTCAGTGAAAAAAGAGAAAAATCATTAATGAGATGGATTTTCACAGTGCCTGCAGCAATGGGGTCAAACAGCAAAATTTGCCAAGACACCATAGTGCAAGATCAGGCAATGAAAAGTTCGAGAAATGGTGTCACATTCATTGACAAGAAGAACATTTCAAAATCTATATTTTTAAAATAACTTTCTTGGAATGCAATTTACATATAATTTAACCATTCAGCTGTATTAAGAGTTGTACAATCATCTCCCTATTCCATTTCAGAACATGTTCTGAACATTTTCAATAACAAATAACATTGACAGACAAAACATAGGAAAACCTCAATAAAAAGGAAAGCAAAAATATTGAAAACTGAAACAACTTTAAATTGGGTGAAAAGTGAGATCAAACAAGATTTTGACTTTTAACCTTACTACATATGCCATATTCAACTTTACAATTCTGTCTGTTTGATAGCAAGGCTACTCCGCTGCACTGGTTAGAGGTGATTCACTGGAGGCTTAATTCATATGTGGAGACTGTAGATTGATTTGGGGGGCATTTCACTGTCACTCATAATCTTCTGAAAACTGGGTGTTCAGAATTTAAGCTCTGATACTGTTTCTTTCTTCATATTTGGAGTTTACTATTTACAATCCTTGGGTCACATAGGCTAATGTGCTTCTTCCATGTGAATTACCTGGTGCTTTACTTAGATGGCTGCTTATTTGAAGTCCAACCTTGAGTACTCCAGATTCTATTCTTTCTGATAGCTGGGTACCATCTGGTTTCTTCACCATACTCTGCTGTGGCACCCATGGCTTCAGTGATTTCTTCATGAGGCCAAGTTTTGAATAGGCTCAGGAGAGACTTTATCTTAAAGTACAGTGAGTGCTGTCTCTGATAGAACAATATCTATACATCTACATGGAAATTCATTTAATAAACTATTATTAAACCAACAAATCCAACAAAGAATAATTTAAATAATTCTACTAATATCTTCCATTTAAAATTGAACAAACACATAATCAAAATTCATAGACAAATATTATTTAAATTTTATTGTCATTTACTTCACATAGCATATAATTTAATTGTTCAAACATATTAAGAAGACTTGTACAATCATTGTCACAATTAATTTCAGCAAATTTTCTTCTTATGTTCATTGTTGTTAGTTCCCCATTTCCCCTAGTCTCACCCATACCATGCCCCTCAGTAATTAATCCAGTTGTTTATCTCTCCTAAATTTCATATAAAGGGAATCATATAAAGCACAAATGGGAAATAAGCTAACAACAGTAACAACAAATAACAAGGAGGCCTAGACAAAATGTAGAAAAACTTCAAGAAAAAAACAACAAAAATATTTTTAAATTAAACAACTTTAAGATAGGTGTGTTAGTCTGGGCTGACTGGAGAAACATAATCATTGACACTCATATGTGTGAAAGGGAGAACTTTATATCAAAGAACAATTGTATGTTGAACTGGGATCATCACAGTTCAGATCAAGTCCATAAATCTGTTATCAGCCAATATGTCTGTTACTAGACCATAAATTCCTCTTTAAACTCATGGAGCACATGCAATGATGCTGAATGAAGGAAGATCACAGGTCAGTGGTGGTGAAAGTTTCTCAGCTCTGCTGTGGGTCTCCATATAGTTCCTCCAGCTCAAGAACTCTGGTTGTCACCAGCATGGCTTGTCAGTGTGAAAGATTGTGAAGTCGAGAGAGTGTGTGTCCTGCCTTCAGGGAGGAAGGCCGAGTTCCCAGAATTTTCAGGAGAAGACCATGCTCACACAAAGGACTCAGTGGCCATGACCTGATTGACAGGCTAGACTCTGCCCCTATTACCTATTTTTAAAGATTACATGAAATTATGTAACTACCATAATAGGACAGCAGGGAGATCAAATTATAATTAGTAATGATTGAAATGTGAAAGATAGAAAGAAGGAAAAGAAAAATAAGTTGGAAATTGTGGCATGGTGATAGAAACAAAGATGGAGAAACAAGATTGGCAAGAGAAATTGCCCCATATTGTCAGGAGAGGAAAGTTACTGGAAAAAGACACCATGCTTGATAAAATAGATCAGATGTGAAAATGAGGAAGACCATGAAGAGAATGGATTGCTACACTGGTGCAACAATGGGCTCACACATAGCAATTGTGAAAGTGGGATAGGGTCCTTGGACGTAGAAATCAACATGGTAGCATTTAATGATGGGGATAGGCAGAAGGAAAAGCTTGGAAACATGAGTTTTGTTAAATAGGGAGGATATGGCCAATATTTAATGTCCTGACAGAAGAAAAAGGTCAAATGAAAATGAACATCAAGGGCATCATCGATGCCACTGAATTTTACGTGTAGAAATTGTTAATTGATAAATACTCTCCCATGCATATCTTCAACAACAACAAGTAAAATATTTTTAATAAAGATCAAAAGATCAATCGGCCAAGAAGAATTTTGAGAGTGTAAGAATAGTAGGAGATTTTGAGCTTATCAAAAGCAGGGGAGAAATGTACGTCTCAGTAAGGAGCGCTTCGTTTTCTTCTCAAATCAGTCACCAGCTAGGTGGGCCACCTTTAATCAAGTAATCAAATTATTCTTGGACTATTTTATTGTTTATAAAATAAAGGATGTATTCACTTAGTATTGCTGTATGGCATCTAACCACACACTAGTGTAAAAGAAGGCAAGACGAGTATACCGCTGAAATCTTGGTATCGCACAGATTGCTTCTGCTTCTGAGCTGAGTTGCACTCAGATCTTGACACTACCAAGTTGACTCCCCGGTTGTTAGTACACTGCATTTCCTCACCTTGCTTTACTGAGGTTTGTTTTTCTCTTCTGGCTGCTGGTCAGGGATTGCTCAATTCTTAGAGGCTACTGGCAGTTCCCACCACGTGACCTTCATAGGCAGTGAGTAGCATACATTCTTGCTCTCTGTCACCTGCTAGAATTAATTCTACCTTCCTTTTCTATTGCCATTTATAAAAATGATCTGATTTTAAATAATTCATGTAGTTATGCCTAGACTAGATATACACTCTCCCTATATTATATTTAAGTGTTTGAGGATCTTAATTATCTATTTACAATCCCCCAGAACTACGGGTACCTCAATTAGAGTGTGATTGAATAACCAAGGGGAGCATGAAGGGTCAGAAAGCTTGAGAAGCAATCTTAGAATTTCATTCAATAGTTTCTTCTAATATTTTTTCTAATTCTATGAACTTACTAGCCACGTGATTACAATGAAGAGTCCTGTGACTAAATGCGAATGCACAAATTAGGCAATATAAGCAAGGTTTTAAATAAGACTCAAGTAGAATCTGATAATAAAGTGAATAATGTAGAACTCAAAACTCCCCCAAAAAACAAAAACAGAAATACATCTCCAGAATGCAAAACTAGAAAATGTAAAAGTCTAGCTCTCATGCTAAAATCCAGGGAGAAATAAAATCCGGATTTGGGTCAAGGTGTTGAAGTGGCTCTTTTGTTCATCTTCCTCCTAAATCCTGTAGTACTGTTGTATATGCTTCCTGTTTTAAGCAAACTTATATTTGCATGTGGAGCATAATTAAGGTAAATTAAACTGGCATGCTCATTAAAGTTTAATTTTTTTATTTACTGTATTTTCTAATTCTTAGATTTGCTGATTTGCCAATACATATCCTATTTATACAGTGGTTGGCATCTAGAGATATTGGTTTCAAAAGCTCCAGATCTGGTCCTGCCTCTCCTGGCCCTGATGCATATGCATCCATTTCCTTTGTAGTTCTATGGGGCCCAGTTTTCCTACTGACTGTGGTTATGGTGAAGATAGAGTGAGACAATAAACGTATGAGCCTGAAAAAATTAATTGTGAATCATTGCAAATATAAAGTAATAATAGTTGTAAATAGTCTTCTAATAAAGGAAATTTATTATACACAACCTTATGAATTTTACACATCAATAATAAAAACATAATTAAAATTCATCTCACATCTACAGAAGTACTCTCTGCTTCTAAAATAATTCAAAATTTCCCTATCATGCAACTATTCTTAAATTACTTTTTACTTGGAAATCCTCAATGACCATTCTGTAAAGTCAAAATGAATTATTCTGGTGTTTAATTGCTTCTCTTCACAGAGACTAACTTATTTTCTGAACATACTTCTCACCGTTCCTCCAAACATATATGCTATGGTCATGCAATCATTTCGACTGTTATTAGGTAAATTGAAGTCAATTTTTATTCATAGTGACCATATGTACAGCAAAATGTAATATCGCCTGGTCCTGCCCCCATCTCACAATTGCTATGTATGCACCCATTGTGGCAGCAACTATGTAAATCTGTCTCTTCAAAGGTCGACCTCCTATAGGGTGACCCTTTCTCTATTGCAGGGATTGACCTTTTTAAGGAGCCCTGATGGTGTAGTGGTTACACATTGGCCTGCAATCCACAAAGTCTGCAGTTCGAAACCGCCAACTGCTCAGTGGAGGGCTTTCTCTCCCTCCTGGAAGCACACAGGGCTATGTCTGCCCTGTCCTAAAGGGTCACCATAAGTTGGCACCGACATGATGAGAGAGGGAGAGAGAAAAGAGAGGTTGGTAAAATGCATGCACAAATCATCCGAGAAGGGAGCAGTTGGAGAAGTGCAAGGTTTTTGAGAAAAACGTTCCTTCCATATTTTTAGTAGAAAAAGAAATTTAAAAGAAGGGGAGCAAAGGACAGATTTTTCTTTTTCTTTCAGGTAACAAAATAGGATAAAAACAATTGCTGTTGCTGTTGTTGTGAGGTGGACCCCCATGCACAACAGAAAGCAAGGCTGCCTGGTCCTTGCCGTCTTCACCATCATTCCTGTGCTTAAGCCGTGGTTGCAGTCTTGAGTTAATTCATCTCCTTGAGGATCTGCCTCTCTTTTGCATCCCTCTGCCTCACCTGGCACAAGCCCTTTCTCCAGTCTAGACTTTCCTGACAAAGAGTCCAAAGTTTCACCATCCTTTCCTCTATGGAGAACCCTGGTCACATCTCTTCCAAGACAGATTGGTATGTTGTTTTGTGGTCTTTGATACTTTCAATATTCTTCTCCAACACCACAGTTCAAATGCACCAATTCTTCTATTGTTTTCCATATTCTCTGTTCACATTTCACAAGGATATGAGGGCTTTGAATATTCCATGGCTTATGTGAGGTACACCTTAGTTTTCCAAGAAACATCTTTGCTCTTCAACACGTTAAGCATGCCTTGTGCAGTAGACTTGTCCAATGCAATTTGTTACTTGGTTCTTGATTGCTGGCTCTATTAACATTGATATGCAAGATATGCAAGAAAAATAAAATCACTTACAACTTTGATCTTTTCTCTGTTTATCATCATGTGGCTTAATGGTCAGTTGTTTAGCACTTAGTTTAGCATTACAGTAGTTTCTTCCCAGTAAATGTTTGATACTGCATACATACCAAGCCCTTTTATACACTAGGTTCTTGTATACATGCATACTTATTACAAAGTGTTATAAATTACTCACAATAAGAGATTAGCCAATGATAAATAATAATAAAATATAATAATGATTGAGTAAAATAAGGGTCCTTTGAACACACAGTGCAATACTTCAACATATGATTTGATAATTAAGACAGCTGCTACGTGCTTCATGGACAGGTGGTATTTACAGCATTGACAAAATGATCCTCATCCCTGTCAAGATGAGTAGTAGCATGAGATTTCACCATGCTATTCAGAATGACACACTTAAAACTTATAAATAGCTTATTTCTGAATTTTTCATTTAACTCTTTTTGATACAAGAGTTGACCATGGATAACTGAAATTGTGGGAAGAGAACACTCCAATATTCTCCAACTGTAGAAATGTTGCCTATGATTCAAAGTGACCCTGGATGTAAAATCTTGAAGAATTTCTGGATTGGGGGAAGTAACATTTTGCACTTCTACTATTGCATTGATTACATTCTTCCTGGCAGTAAGGCTGAAACCCAAAGCCAATATCCCCTTTTCTATGATTCATTCCTATAACTACCACTTGACTTGCTGTTTCCTTACCTAGATCTTTCATCTTGTACAGTATTTCATCCCAAGACCATCCTGGAAAGAATAATCTCATGACTCCCTTAGTCTGAACTGGGACTGAGAGCAGGCACAGCAGATACATCCAGATCCTTCATCTCACGTCAAACTCTAGAGTCGCTGTAAGGAATCAAATTATCTGAACTATTGTTCCTCTGAGTCTATTTCTCAATTGAGAGGTCCACCTAAAGAGCATCAGGGTAATACGACTCACAAATCAGGCCTCATTTTAATAAATAGGGTAAGCTAGGGAAAAGATGTGGAAAGGAGTCAGAATCCCAGTGGCTCATAGAAATCAAGGACTCAGGTGCCCATAATCTGGGAAAAGGGACATTTTGATCAGGCAA
>PVJH01003988.1:0-12671 GCA_004026705.1 Nesogale talazaci
TTCTGCCTTTGGGTCATTCGTCTCTGAACTCTCCACTCACATTACTCTGAATGACCTCTGCCTGTACCATGCTGTCCAAAGTAGAGGAAGCCAAGAAGGAGGGTTCTCTTGCAAAACTAAACATATCTTGCCCTCCAGCAGGAATTCTTCCCTCTTTTCCAATTTCCCAACCCTTCCCGGCCTCACCAGGGAAGTGAACTATTTTATAAAACCTTTTTCTAAAAGAAGCATGATCCACGGATGCTATTGTGAAAAGGACAAGTGAGAACAAACAGCAGCTCACTGAGTAAGAAGATTCATAAAAGGACCCATCTGCACATAAGTTTAGTACAAAATCATAATACAAGACCTAAAATTTTTTATTACTATCAGAGGATTCTATCTAGGCATACTATGCAATTAAGAGGATCACTGGTATTTGTATATAAGATCATTTTTTCCTGAAGTGAAATAAGTGATTGATGTTGATTGAGGGGCAGCTCTGAGCAGTGGTTTCTGAGAGGCAGCCTTCAGCCTGCCCTGCTGTGGGTATTATAATTAGTTTGGCTCCTTATTTATTCCTACTCCCTTTTTTTTTCTTTTCTCTTCCCAATAATTTAGGTAAGTGACTAGCCTGCAAGAGAGTTTGGGGTGGAAACTCTGCAGTAAAGGGCAATAAATAAATCCATGGCATGGCTTCTGTAATTAAGACACTTTGATCTACTCGGGAGATCAGACATGGAGTCATGGAGTACAACAAGGAGTCCAGTAAAGCCACATAGCAAACAACTGAAAATTAAAATCTTATTAGCACAGATATAAATCCTCAGGAGACCTGGGACAGAGATGTCATTCAGAGATGACAGCAAAAGGAGTCTGGCTGGGGACCGAATCCTCTCAGGATGGTGTGGTGCCTGCTGGCAGTCTACACAGCTCCAGTTGCCAGATGATAGCAGTAGAACTGGCCGGTGGGATGCTCACAAAAATCGCTGGTGTCTCTGACAAGCTGTCAGATTGGTCATTAGCATTCCCCCGACCATGTCACAACTCAGACTTGAAGGTCCCTCCTGATCAAAGACAAACTGTTCGTCACGAAGTATTGACCAAATCTTGGAGTCACAAACCTTGTCAGGGCTCCTTGGAACTGTACTGCTATTTGGAACATACTGCTTCTCTGTTTTTGGAATCATATACTGAGGAGGATGCCCCACTGGCTACAGTTTCTTCCTTAAAGTCCATTGATGAAAATGGATGGAAACAATTTACTGCACTCAGTGTGACACTGCCATCTGATTCATGTTCTTTCTTCCAAGTGGCACAACAAAGGTGTTAGCCATTGTGGTGTAACAAATCAATCATTTTGCTCTTTGGAAAGGGAGACTGGTTGCATAACATCATCCACAAAAACAATGCCGCAGGGTCATCTGTCTGAAGAAGGTTGACATGACAACTATTTTGTTGAATACATGTGCACCACTATTAAAATATAGTTTGAATTGATTTGATGTAGTACCTTCCTGAAAAAAATTTATCTGATTCTGAATCAAGTAGTTTAAATTAAATTGATAAGTCTTTCTTCCAGTAATTTCTTTTACCCACTTGTGCATTGTGTGTACACTTTAAAGACCTTTGATTTTTATTAGAATGACAGGACAATGTATCATTAAAAATATCTTGTCCAAATTTTAAAAGATGCATTTGTTTTACTACTAAGAAATGATAGTACCAGGGGTTCAAATAGTAAGTAAAGATTTAGAAAATAATGATGGTGACATATGTACAAATATGTTCAATACAATTGATGTATGGATTGTTATAAAAGCTGTAAGAGCCCTCAATAAAATGATCTTTTAAAAAAGAAAGAAATGCTAGCAAGCGGAGAAGTTTGCAAGAGTTAAAGACAATAAAGGAAAATACTATCATACACACAGGCCTGTAAGAGGGGTGATCAATTGCAAAGAGTTGAAAACAACCCATATTTTCATCAACCAACAAATGGATTAAAAAACTGTGGTCCATACATACAATGGAGTATGTATCATCATGGAAAAAAAGTGATGAACGCATGAAGCATATTGCCACATGGGAAGAACAGGAGAAAATTATTCCCAAAATGACAAGTACAATATAAGTCTGCTGAAATAAACTTTTAAAAAAAAGACAACTAGGGGAAAAACTACTGTACACAGAAATTTCTGGGAGGAGGCGCAAGTAGAATGACAGGGGCCAGGCTAAATCCAGGGCTATATATGGTAGTCAACTGAGGGGGTGGGGGTCAGAGAGGAAATGGCGATGTGTGGTGGGGGAATGGGGCACTAAACCACCCAAGAGGAGAGGATTGTTTAACCAAACTTATACCCGGTTTTCCAGGATGTGAAGGCAACATGCTGGCAAGGACCGAGGAGTCCATGGAGGGGTCTGAGGGTCCAACCCCAATCCCAACTACAAGGACAGTCGCCCCTCCTCCCAGGAGAGTTTGCGTTGGAAGACAGCACTGAGGCTGTGGCTCACAGAGAGGGACATGTGTGACCAGAGCACAGGAGAGCAAATGAAAGGGGAGGAAGAGAGAGTGGAGCACATCCTGGCTCATCAAGCCTCAAGGACCATCTCCCCACTCAGAACAGCCATTGCACAGAGAGGATCATATGGCAGGCCCCACTATGAAGTGGTGTCCCTCGCTGACACAAGGCCCTATGGGGACAACACTGGCAAAGCAGGGTCAGAAGTGCATCTGGTCTGACCTCACCACACCAAGACAAGCGCGTGCACCAGAGCAGCAGGAGGGATACAGCGTGGAGTTCCTGAGGGAGTATCAAGGATGACTTTGGAGTCAGAAAGTGGCACCCCATTGGATTCAACCTAGGGACACTACTTTAGGTCACAAAAAAAAAGACCTTGAGCTACTTACAGGGTATTTTTTTGTTATTATTATTTTGTTTTTTTAGTTAGCTATGTATTTTTTCTGGACATTGGGTTTATTGGTTGTTGTCATTGTTTTATTTTCTTTTGTCCCTTCATCTTGTGATGTTTTGTTTTTTTGTACATATTATCTCTGCAAGTCTATCTAGATAAGATAGGCTAGATGAACAGAATGGAGGAGAAAACAATGGGACTGATGGTTCCAGGGGGACATGGGAAATGGGGAGGTGGTGAAAGCTGGTGGGGTTGTCTATCCCATCAACAACAAGTGATCAAAAAATCAGTGGCAAGCTGGGTGGAAGAGACCTGAAAGGCCTTCATCAAAAGTAATGTAACAGAGAGAAATTACTGAAACCCAAATGAAGGCTGAGCGTGATAGTGGGACAAGAGGAAAGCAAAAGGAAATAGAGCAAAGAACTGTGAGGCAAAGGGCATCTACCTCGGTTTAAATACAGGTATGAGCATAAATAAATGAATTTAAATATGATGATGAGGAAATAGATCTACATGCATATACTTATAGGGTTAGCATTAAAGCAGCAGATGGACATTGGACCTCCACTCAACTACTTCCTCAATGAAAGAACACTTTGTTCGATTAAATTGGCATTCCATGATGCTCACCTTCCTGACACAATCACTGATGACAAATGTGACAAAAGTGGTGAAGAAAGTTGATGGTGCCTGGCTATCAAAGATAGCGTCTCTAATGTCTTAAAGGCTTGAAAGTAAACAAGTGGCCATCTATCTCAGAAGCAACAGAGTCTACATGGAAGAAGCATACCAGCCTGTGTGACTAGGAGGCATCAATGGACTCAGTTAGCAGTCATCAAAGACCAAAAATCATATCATTGCACACCCACCTTCCTGATGTAATTGCTGAAGACTAAGGTGTGCATTAGCAAATGTGGTGAAGAAAGCTTATGGTGCCCAGCTACCAAAAGATATAGTGTCTGAGGTCTTAAAGGCTTGAAGGTAAATAAATGACCAACTAGCTCAGGAGCAACAAAGTCCACAAGGAAGAAGCATAACAGCCGGTGTGACCATGAGACATGGAAAGGTTCAGGCATCAAAGAACTAAAAATTGTATCATTATACATGTGGGGGGAGTAAAGATTGGGGACCCAAAGTCCATCTGCATGGGAATAGACATCCCTTTACAGAAGGGTCGTGGGGAAGAGATGAACCAGTCAGGGTACAGTGTAATAACGATGAAATATGCAACTTTCCTCTATTTCTTAAATGCTTGCTCCCTCCCACTATCATGATCTGAATTCGATCTTACAAATTCAATTAGAACAGAGGATGTACACTGGTACAGATAGGAACCAAAAACATGGGGAATCCAGGACAGATGATTCCTTTTGAACTAGTAGTGAAAGAGATGGGTGATACTGGGAGGGTGGAAGGAAGGTGGAGTAGAAAGGGGTAATGTATTATAAGGATCGACATATAGCCTCCTCCCTGGAGTGCAGACAACAGGGAAGTGGGCAAAGGAAGACCCTGGACAGAGAACAATATGACAAAATAATAATAATTTATAACTTATCAAGGGTCCGTGAGGAAGTGGGGTACAGAGAGGGAGTGGGAAGAGGAGGAGCTGATTCCATGGGCTTAAGTAGAAAAAAAATGTATTGAGAAGGATGATGGTAACAAATGTACAAATGTGCTTTGCATACATGGATGTATGTGTGAATTGTGATACGTGTTGGATGAGCCCCCAATAAAGTGATTGAAAATAATAATAATAACAATATATAAATGACTAAAAAAATGAGTCGTGATCTCTGGATAGATATGCAGACTGAACAGTTGTTGGGAGGAGAGTGGGAGTAAGTAAACCCACAAATATAGAGAGGTTTGACAGAAAATACTTGAATATGTGTATTTGCTTTGAGCAAACAAGGGGAAGCAATGTAAACTTCTTAGACAAAACCAAACATATGGAGGAATGAGCTGTCAGGCCTGACTCAGGAACCACTAACTGATCAAATGACCCATTTGGGTGCACCATGGTCAATTGGTAAAATATAGTTCACAGAGACAAGGCTCTGCGGCTCATTTTGGTGAGTTGTGACTGTGGGCTTAAAAGCTTGTGGGCAACGTGCGATGGTTGGTCTTTCCTCATTCAGAGAAAGGGAGATGCTGAAAACGTAAAGACACCTGGAAATGTTAGGTAGCTGGATGGAGGGCGGTTCCTCTCCACGCCTAGGGGGCCCCTACAGGAAGTTGGAAGCCAATAAAGTTTCAAGGGCATGTGCCAATCCAGACCCTGAGCCAGGAGAACATACACCTAGGTAGGCGGTACACCTGAATGGGTCCCAGTCTAGGCCAGGTGGGTTTAATTCAGCCAATGGGTCAACTAGTACCATCGACCATCCCAGAGGAAGGTCATAAAAAGGCTAGACCATTGAGACTAATGTCCTCTTTTCCACTTGCTCCTCTATGGTCTGTGGGGCCTGGCCTTGGTCTCCACACACCCCCCCTTCTGACCCCCACCCCAGGCCTCCACGTGGGTGTACAGTGCCATGAGGGTGCCTGTGTTCTGTGACTGTAAAGCCTGAAACTTCCATCCTTTATAAGATCCCACTTGGATCACAAACTAGGCTTTGGCATGAATTCTTTCATCTGCGAAGTCAAAGGCCAAGGCATTCTCACCCGAGAAATCTAATTGGAACAGTTAGTCCAATTATTTAATCCAGACATCAGTCTCCACAAACCGTACTTGCTCTAAAAGTGATTATTAGCATGGGGAATGCTGCTGGCAGAGTGGTTACATGGTGGACTGCTAACCACAAGCTTACCAGTTCGAAACCACTAGCCCCTCAGAGGTAGAAAGAGGAGATTTTCGACTCAGAGAGTCACAGTCTGAGGAAATCACAGGGACAGTTCTATACAGTCGCTGTGGGTCAATATCAACTCCATGGTAGTGAGTTTGGCTTGGTTTTCAGATAGTGTGGGAGAAAAATGTGGAAAACAATGCAAAATCATAAACTATCAGGCTTTTTGGTCAAATAGAGACTGGCGGTACCACCACAATGTGGCCTTTAGCTACCTAGAAGTGAACTCACTCCCATAATTGACCATTTCTGGTTAATTCAGTCTTTAACTGAAGGCAAAGGGGAGGAATGGAAGTGAGAAATCCAGGAAAGAAGTGGGTTAGGCAAGTTACAATAAATGGATTTAAATGGATGAGTTGAAGCAAAATATATATAAATTGTTGAATGCAAAACATATTACCTTCTCTCTAAATCCTCACCTCATTCATAATAAAAAATTTTTAAAATAATACTATTAATTCATGTATGCTCAAATTTTCTATAGGAAGACTATTGGGAACATGTCATATTGTCATATATGACATGTTATCATAAATAGGTACAAAACTTATCTAAGATAGGTTGACTTGATGAAATATTATGCTTCAGGATCAGAGCAACTGTGTTGCCTGCCAGCCTTAGATTCTCAAGAGTCTGAAATTAATTCTCTCTCTTTCACTTGGGTGTATACACTTAGGATTTGTTCAGACAATTAAGCATTTATTAAGGAACTCATGGGGCAAATTGTATCGTGGGAGGTGCTTGCTTTTTATCCAGCTCATGATTTGGTTTCTAAGTGTCACACCCAAGTTTGCAAAGCTGAAAAGAAAGCAAAAGCAGCAGGTGCTTGTGATACTGAAGTTGTTGGGATATGTATACCCCTGGGCTCAAACTCCTACATGATTATAAAGCACAGAGTTCTTCTCCAACCAGATTTAGCTTCCTGAAAACACCTAGAGAAATAATATTTAGATCAAAAATGTAAAACCATATGCAGAAAAAAATGGGAAGTCATGGAAGGCTATGTCTATAAGTGTACTTGGGAAGGTCCTTAATGTTTAGATTTACTAAAATACAACACAGAGCCCTAAGCTTGAATAATGTCATTATTTAACTTATTTTAAATGAATAATTATGAGTCATACACAACTAACTTCCATGTATTGTACCTTGTTCATTGAACATTTTACTGTCTATTCTCACCATTTACTGTCTATTCTCACCATTTAGTTTTTTTCTATGATAGAGATAATACTTATAGAATGACTATCTTTTATTCTCTGGCTAGATCTCTCTTCAAAAGTACCACCATACTCCATCTGTTAGACAAGTAATCAGTTTCCAATGACAAATGTTATAGTGACTCAAAGCATTGATCAAGGAATCAGGCTCAACATCTTTCATTTCAGCATCTTTTTTCCTTAGTTGTGTGATTTTCTTCCTTGTAAATGTATAATCATCAAAAGCACTCCCAAATCAGGAAGAAAAAGAATAAGCAAATCGGGAATAGCAAAATTATTTTCATTTTGAGACTTTGTCTTGTATTGGAGAAGAAAAGGGGTATTTGTGTACATGTCTTCGATATCAGGTGGCAGTTTTTGCAGAAAACAGTTCTAAGAAGCTGTTTCTAATGGGTGATAGCATTGTCCCAATTGCACTGTTTCCTAAAAGGAAATTTTCCTAAAAGGAAAATATGGAAGGCAGTGGATATCTAGCCATGGCAGTTACAGCTATCTTTCCGACTGCATGGGCATGGATATGTTGACTCTACTGCCTGCTTCCCAAGCTTCCAACTATTCAGCAGCTGTGTGAGGCCAGGTTAATCAGAGACGCAAATCCCGTGATGCTCATGTGTTCAAGAAAGAGCTTTTTTTGTCAGCGAGTAATTATATATTATGGACTGGGTTGGAATGCCCAGTCCAACTCAAGTCCCTAAATTCAATAGGAGGCCATACAGCCCTCTTCTGACTCACACAGCTACTTGCAGTGACACGGACTTCAGGTAGATCACAGGCCAGTGAGTGCAGATCCGTGGTCAGTGGGAACCTGGCAGAGCTTCAGCAGCTCTAAAAAGAAGGCCCAGGGATCTCCTTATGAGAATGAAGGCCACACCCCCAAGGACATAGCTTTAGGCTGTCACCTGATTGACAGGTTAACTACCACTCCTATCTTTTTTTTCACTCCTACTTTTTTATAGGCCTTCCAGTTGACATAAAATTATCCAACTATCACAGTACCTCTCTTTCCTTGTATTTCCCAGCGGGCTTTCATTAATAGATTTATAGTTACTTTCCATTATCTCTTTTCATCTCTCTAAGAATTCATTGCAAAAGTCTTTATCCCTTCCCTGATATACAGTCTACCTCTTTTTTTCCATGCCTATTGTTCTGTTCTCTCTCTCTCTCTCTCTCTCTCTCTCTCTCTCTTTCCCCAGGCAGGAATTGACCTTGATTCAGAATTCTTGTGTTTGTCAATAACATAACCAGAGGTAAATGGATATAAGTCAATATCAGCACATAATAGACCCATGGGTTACAGAGTAGAAATGTGAGATCCAAAGTGCTTTCTTGGCTGAAATCTTTATGCTAACAGGTCACCAGGCCTGTCTTCCATGGTGCTGCTGACTGGACTCAAACCATCAAACTTTCCATTGATCATATGGGGCAAACAGTGCCATCTATAGAACTCAAGGGTCAATGGTGCAAATAGGGTGTGGCTGGGGACTCTGCCAAGTGGAAAAAACACTGACAGGAGGGTGAAATGACACTGAGTTAATGTCATTTCCAGAAGCCAGTTGAATATGTGCTCTACAAATTAGACATAGTTTCTACATTTATTTTATATCAACAAGAGTGATTTGCAATGCCCTATGTTTCCTGTCTTAATTCACATCATATTCTACCATCATCTTTAAAACATGGTTTCGACTGAGAGGTAAGCAGACACTTTCAGTTACCTTTTACTTAGAGTTGGGCTCCTGCTATCGGAGCACACATGCCACCTCTTGGGAAGACTTTGCTAATGGTTTGCCTTTAGAAAACTGGGTCTTATCCTCATGGTAACTTGCATCACTGTTGATCTCCAGAGATATTCTTATGCATTACAAATATCAGCCATAGGAGAATACTGTTTTGGGATAATTATAGCTAGAGAATGAGACTATGCTTTATTTGGTAACATCTTGATTGAATAAGATGTCAAAATCTCAAATACATGAAAACAATATACTCCGGTAGATTCTATTCAAGAAACTAGGACATTTTAGCCAGAAATAGTTACACTCATGTCATCATCAGTTTCTGGAACATGTTTTGATGTGGAAAAGTGGAGGGAAATCTAAAATCATAAAGCCTGTAGTTGCCAATGGCACAAGATTCTCTTCACAGCTCTCTGTCATTTGTGGAATTGACTAGTCAACTCATCTGATATTCTGATAAAGTATACTCATGGATTCATAATTCAATAAGAACTTCTTATGGAGGAGAGACTGAGTGGTGCAAATGGTTTGCGAGCAATTACTAATAGAAGGATTGGTGGTTCCAATTTCCCAGCGATGCTGTGGAAAAAGAAATTGGCTTTTCTAAGAGTTACAGCCAGGAAAACTACATAGCATAGCTCTCCTCTGTAAAACATGGAGTTGCTCTAAGTCAGAATCTGTTCCATGCCAACAGGTTTACTTGTGGTTTATCAGTCTTGTTTTTTTCTTCTTGCTTTGTTTTTGTTTTATTTTTATTACTGATAGACTCAAGAGTTTAACAAATAACCAAAAATGATTTCCTACCCTTGGATTCCCTGACTTCTGCATTTCTTTAGTTTGCTTTGCTCAATTAAGATCTCTGGTGAGTGTAAAAATAAGGTGGTGAAATGGAATATATTGAGGGCTCCTCACCATAAGATCAAAGGTTCCAATCTACACGTCACTTCACAGGAGAAAGATAAACAGGTAGAGTCTTGGAAACCCCTAGGGGAATTTCTACTCTGTCCTTGAGCATCACTAAGAATAAGAATCAACTCATTGACAGTGAGTGAAAAAATAGTGGGGAACTAATTTCAGGGATCTATATATAAGCTTCTCTCTGGAACATGGTCAACAGGGAAGTGAGTGAAGGGACACATTGGACAGTCTACGATATGAAATAGCAATTTGTAAATTATTAAAGATTCATGGGGGGTAGGAAGGAAGGGAAATATGGGGAGCTGGAACTGGGGTCCTAAGTGGAGGGAGGATGTATTGAGAGTGATGATGGCAACAAGTGTGCAAATGAGATCTGCATACAATTGATGTATGTATGGATCGTGAGGGGAGATGTGTGAGTACCCAATAAAATGATTCATTAAAAAAAGGGGGGGGAGGGAATAGCTTCTTTTTTTTTTTTTTAAGAGGAGCTTATACCAAGGGCTCAAGTGGAAAATGTTTGGAAATGTATGTGGCAACATGTGTGCAAATGTGCTTGATACAGATGATATACTGAGTGTTTTTTTATTATTATTATTAGGCATCACTGCCCTCAGGTGGTGGGAGTAGGAGGCCCAGCCTTTCCTCCTGGGAGCTGGAATTGATATACTGAATGTTATAATAGTTGTAAAAGAAAGAAAAAATAAAGAGCTGCTAACCTCAAGGTCAGCAGTTCAAAATGATCAGATGTTCCTCTAGACCAGAGAAAGATGAGATGATCTGCTCCCAGGAGGATTTACAACCTTGAAAATCAATCAGAGGGCATTGTGATTTGGAATTGATGCAAGGGCCATGGATTGGGATGTTTGGGGTTTTGTGTGGTGAGGAAGAGCCCAGGTCTTGAGCACAACCAACTTGTGGCTGCTTTTTGTGGCGACCGTACACTGCAAGAATCACCTCCAGAGCAGTGAGCACTGTGTAGAGGCACCAGAGTCTTTGTGGTTGCTGCTTAGGTCATATCTGCATGCTCCACTCCCTTCTCCACCACATAGCAACTTGCCTCATTCTTCCAGACTTCTCTGGAGACAGTAGGAATTAAATGAGTACCACTCAGCTGCTTGCAGGTCTTCACCTGAAGCTCATCAGAAGGGCTTTGTGGTTACTTTTCGATTTAATCTCTCCTTGTTTGATTGAGCCCCCCCCCTGATTCCTCAGATATTTCTAAGTCCCTGCCCTGTAGCCCTCTCTACAGAGCCCCCTACAGCCACTCCAGCAGATGCCCCTGGTGGCTCTCTCTCTCTCACAAACCCCCCACAACTACAGGTTGCTGCGCCCCACCCTTAAAAAGGACTCTTCCTGTCCGAGCACTACTGAGTATGTGGACTCTCTCCCGGTGAATGCAGGACCCTCCAGAGTCGCACGTGAAAAACTGAGGTTAGTACATTCTCCTCTACTTCTGCATTTTCTTTCCTGGTGAAGCAATGGAGTTGAGACTTACATTTCTCTTTGTTTTTATTGGACTCCCCTCTAGCCTTCTTTCTTTTCCCCACCAACTTCAGGGACAAATCGTGGGTGGGTTGGCTATGACTTCCCCATGTTGTCATTTCTACCACTTAAGGGCAGGGTTGGCGCTTTATCGTCACAGGTAGAAACCGTGGATCCCCAGGGTGGGAAGATTGAATGTTGGACAATTCTCTCTTAGGGAACGGCCTGATTTGGGACTCATTTTCTTCCACCAACTCCACATCATGTTTTTTATGTCAGAATCTGAATAATATAAAATAATAGTTTTTGCATCCCTTCTTATTACAAACCCCAGTGTTCACAACTTTATCCCTCAGCCTTTGATGATATTGATAGAGCACTGAGGTAAAGATCTCCCTCTCAGACATGCAAAGAGAAGAGTACTCACTCACTCACTCACTCACTCACTCATTTACTCACTCACTCACTCACTCACTCACCCATTCATTCCTATTAAGTCGATGCTGATTTACAGTGACCTTGCAGGGCAGGGGAGAATTATCTCCATGGGTTTCTGAGGTGGTCACTCTTTACTGGACTAGCAAGCCCCATCTTTCTTAGTAGTGTAGGAACATGGACACCAGCTATCAATTCCTTTACAAAAATCACAGAGGTGCAAAGATGTGGGTTTTCTTAGTGAATTTTTGTCACTATAAAACGAAAACAGAAGAAATTTGTTCTCAGACAAATTCCTTGCCACGAGTGTATGGTATTCCTTTGCTTGCATAAACAACAAAACTTGTGGGTGTACCAACCCCAACAGGAAAAAAATCATCAGTTAAAAATGATCCACACACATCAAATATTCACTTGTGGTTCAAAAAGAAATCTGATAAGGCTAAACAGATGAGCTTCACAAAAGAGAAATCCATCTACATTAACTCTCCCGTACATTCTGTGGAAATTATCAATTGCTGACTTTTGCCATTAATATCTCTTGACACATGTAGCTGAATGACCACATTAAAAGGAATACATTTTTTCTTCTTTTTTTTTATTTTATCATTTTATTGGGTGCTCATACATCGCTTTCCATCATACTTAGTTCAATACATAGTTACATACACTGTGCCAAGCACCTCCACTTGCCTGTTCTCATCGACATTCTCCCAACATCTGCCCCTCCATTTGGGCCCTTGATATGGGCCCCCTTCCTTTCTCCTCCAACCTTTCCCCCCTCCCCCCCAGTCCTCATTACTCTGCAATCATTATTGTTCTGTCCTATCTTACACTGCCCGACATCTCCCCCTGCCCACTCCTCCCTATGCCTGCCCTCCAGATAGGAGACAGTCTGCAGATCCCCACAGCTGGCTTCCTCTCTCCACCCCACCCTCCCTCCACCCATCCAGCAACTCTACTCCCACCACTGATCCCGAGGGGTCCATCCACCCCGAGTTCCCCCGTTTCCAGTTCCCACCTCCACCCGTGCACCTCCTCCAGTCCAGCTGGAGCTGCAGGGCAGATTTGGGGCTGTGATGGTTGGGGGGGGAAAGAATACATTTTAATTCTTGATAACTTGCTTCACCTTATCCTAA